>SZWC01007772.1:84728-110046 GCA_023375785.1 Penium margaritaceum | reverse complement strand
CAGGTGGACGGGCGTCGGGCGTGCGGGCGTATGGGCAGTCGGCCGTGCATGCAGGCTTGCGGGCATGCGGGCGTGTAGGTGGGTGGACAGGCGGGCGGGCGGGCGGGTAGGTGGGCGGACGGACGTGCAGGCGGACGGGCAGGCTGGCAGGTGGGCTTTTGGGCGGTTGAGCAGGCAGGCGGGTGGGTAGGCGGGTGGGTGGGAGTGCAGTTTGCGGGCGTGCAGGCGGTTGGGGAGTGCAAACAGCATGTGTATGTGCATGCGTGCTTGAGCCCAGTCTTCTCTGAACTCTTATCAGCAATATGTTAATGGCTATTCTCTCTAGTGTGCTTGATTTCCTCATGTCTAACTGAGAGTTCGTCTACTATGAAGGAAGTTCAGTCATTTCTTGCTTCCTTTCTTTGCACTCAACCGATGGACAGATTAAGCATCCAAGGCCTTCTCCTACCTGCAATGTTCCTGGAGAATTTTGAGGGGCCCATGAGATACCACATGCATTGGATCTGCCTCGTTGCACCATCATTCTCAGCTTTTCATGTCTTAATCAGGCAGTGCATGAGGGACATGTAATCACCATGGCTGGTCAACCTTGCAAAGCAAATCTCACTGAAAGTGGTTGCTACGAGGGACAACAAGAATCCTAAAAGCTAGCAGATTAGGCCTCTACATAAAGAGCACATCCCCAGTGACAGCACATCAATCAACCTCGCACCATTGCACATGTAGCCAGCGTGGTGTTTACAGGAGGCATGGTACAGATCTCTCATTGAACAGGGGTGAGACCATGATAGCAATCCTATCTCCCAAGGCTACTTGTAGTGCCCACAAGTTGTATGAAACACATGCATGAGCTGAGAGGTCACTGTAGGATACACATAAACTGGATTCAACGGAAACATAACAGTGGCTGCATTGCAATAGTCGAAAACCATTGTTGTGCAAGCCATTCACTACGAGCTTCATTGCATCTTCTGGGATATCATCATGACCACCTCATTTCCCTCATTGCAAAACTGTGCCTCCAAGCTGAACGAGTTGAGGGTTATGTACCCTTGCCATGAATGGTAGATGAAGAACCTGGGAAGTCCGAGAAAATAGAAGCCCATCTTCAGAACATGTACATGATAGATGGTAGCTGCAAAAGGACCATGTGGAAGAAAGAGAGCAAGGAAAGAAGGAAGGAAGGAAGAGTGGTGCGACCAAAAAACAGGGGAACGCCATCGCACACCTCCCCTCACCATGTCAAATCTATAGATGGAAAATCACACGACTCCTTTGCTTTCCATCCACAGAGGCAGAAGTGAATGTCACAGCAACACATACCTCAGCAACACATACCTCAGCCACCCATCCCAGTCTAAAACAAGATGACCAGCTGTAGGGTTGACATGAGGTAAGCAGGGTGATTGTAGCAAGTGGAGTCTTGTGGACATTATGTGATGCGCCTAATCAAGGACAGAGGTGACAGAGGAGGAGGGAGAGGAGGAGTGGGGGGGTATTGCTGAAGGTAGCCAGGGGTTGAGGAAAGCAGAGACGAGAGTAGGATACGAAGGAAATTGAAGGCTGAAAAGAACATGAAAGAAGAAGTAAGACCACAGATCACCAGCTCACAGTTTTTTTCTTTTCTCTGTAGCTGGGCTGGGAAGGATTCACTGCATGATCCACGATAGGCCATGGAGACATTGACATTGCAGCTTCTGTCTGGAGGTAGGCTCTGTGCATCGCAGACGCTGAGGTACAAGCCAAATGCGTCTGTGCCCCTGTTGAGTTCAAGTGGTAGGCACCTGTTACGGAGGACAGCGCATCACAACAGGTTAGAAAGTGACACACAGTGCGTGTGACAATGTTGTTTGTGTCAGATGCACATTGATGGCTCCAGATTGGCTTTACTCCGCAGGCAGAGTCAATTGTCTGACAGAGTGGGTCGGCCTTGCTTGTGTCCAACTGCAATCTTGACCAAAAGGGTATCCCATTTTCAACTCAGTTTGGATTGGAGAGCCAAGCCCTTTCTGAGCATGCACCTTGTCAAATGTTTTCCACTGAACATGCAATGTGTATGTGCTGGATCCGTGTTTGTTTTGCTGCTTGGTGTTCATTATGTCTATGCAACGCAAAGCATGACAACTCTGTTGGATTTCATTTGCAGCAAGCATACTGTCCGAGTCTATGTGACAGCCCTTCCCTCCAGTCCTGGTGGTAGGAGGAGGGGGGGGGGGNCTTTCTGAGCATGCACCTTGTCAAATGTTTTCCACTGAACATGCAATGTGTATGTGCTGGATCCGTGTTTGTTTTGCTGCTTGGTGTTCATTATGTCTATGCAACGCAAAGCATGACAACTCTGTTGGATTTCATTTGCAGCAAGCATACTGTCCGAGTCTATGTGACAGCCCTTCCCTCCAGTCCTGGTGGTAGGAGGAGGGGGGGGGGGGATTGCCGCATACAACCAAAAGTACGCTATGGAAAGAGCACTGCCACACGGTGCACTCATCTGCTGTGTCCATGAATTTTCAAGAAACACATAGGGCATATCTCAGTAAGACACAGTGGATTTTTGAAAACTGACCACTGGCACCTGAAAAGAAGCTGCTTGTCCTCCTCATCCTGCTTTCTATCCTCTAGCATCTTCTTCCCCTGTGTCTTCCTATCTTCTACCCTCTTCCTCTTCTCTTCCCGTACCCTCTCCTCTTCTCTCCTCTTCCCTTCCATCTTCATCTGCTTTTCCCCCTTCCTCCCTCCTAAAGTCTCCATCTCCTTGTCCCTCTTTCTATCTTCTACCCTCTTCCTCCCATCCCTCTTCCTCTCCTCTCCCCTCTCTCTATCCTCTTCCTTCCTCATCACTCTTCCTCTCCTCCTCCATCTTCCTGCTCTTCTCCAAACTGGCACCCACACGCAGGAGGAACTGCACCACGTCCTCGTGTCCATGACTTTCCGCCACTTACAGCGCCAACGCACCCGCACCATACTCTTCAGCCTCCACACCTTCTGCATGCAACACCTTCACAGCCCCACAGTGGCCAGCCCCCACCGCCCACACAAATGCTGCTTGCACCTCCGCCCCTCTGGCAATGAGAAAAGACACAATGTCTCTCTCACCTGCCACTGCAGCAACAGCAACAGGAGTGGTGCCAGGCCCATCCCCTTCCACTCTGTCTGCTTCTGCTCCAAGCCTTACCATCAGACAGACAACCGGGTACAGAATTCTTTTAATGGCCTACATGAGAGGTATGGTTAATCGAGGCCATTTCAGACACTGCACTTTTAGTGTGTGCCTTGAGTGTACTCTGAACAATGAAAGTTCTTTGCACCCCTCCCTACACTCCTTCCATTGTGTGTGAGAGGAGTGTAATTTTGTCATATATGACCAGGAAATTCTTTTCTTAGGAGGGACCTTAGTGCGTGGGCCTAGTGTATGTGGCTAGTGTGCTTGGTCTCCACACAAAAGTACAATAAGCACACTAAGTGTACTTATTTGTCTCAGCATGTGTCCCAGCATATCTTGATTTTTGTCTTACATGGCCAAGACAATCTCTTCTTAGGTGGGACGTGAGTGCGTGGGGCTAGTGTATGTAGCTAGTGCGCTTGGTCTCCCTACAAAATTTCACTAAGATCGTACTCTGTGTACTTAAGTGTCTCATGTGTTGTAGAATATTCTGCTTATTGTTCAATATGGCCCACAAAGTTCTCTTCTTAGTAGGGATGCAAGTACGTGGGGCTAGTGTATGTGGCTAGTATGCTTGGTCTCCGTACAAAAAGTACTAAGAGCACACTCAGTCTACTTATTTGTCTCATGTTTATAAGGATGTTTTGCTTCTTGTCTCATATGGCCAAAAACGTCTCTTCTTAGGAGGGACGTGAGTGCGTGGGGCTAGTGTACGTTAAAAGTACGCTCTTTCACCATACAAAGGTACACCAAGAGCGTACTCCGTGTGCTGATTTGTCTCAGGTGTCCCAGGATGTTTTGCTTCTTGTCTCATATGGCCAAGAAATCCTCTTCTTGGGAGGGACCTGAGTGTGTGGGGCTAGCGTATGTGGGAAGTGCGCTGTGTTAGCATACAACGGTACACCAAGAGCGCACTCAGTGTGCAAATTTATCTCATGTGCCCTAGTATAATTTGTACTTGGTCCTATATGACCAAAAACATCTCTTCCTAGGAGGGACATCAGTGTGTGGGACTAGTGTATGTGGTAAGTGCGCTCACTCACCATGAAGAAATCCAACAAGAGTGCACTTGGTACACTAATCTGTCTCATGCATCCTCCTATACACTGATTTTTATCCTTTATGGCCAAAACTTATCTTGATATCTCTCTGTTGTACTTTGTGTTTTAGTGAAAAAATATCATGTGCTTTTTACTACACTATGTGTTTCTATGTATGTGTTTATCACTACATCATGTGTTTTTTACTTTACCATGTGTTTGTACGCATGTTTAGATCCACTGCAAGCGTTGTGTAAGGATATTCAAGACCTGAAATAAACTTTTATCTTACGGATCTACAATCAAACTGAGTGCAATATAAAGTGCTGGTTTTTTTTATTCTTTTTTGGAACTTCTTACAGGTCAAACCAATTTCTAGACGTAGATATGTCAGATCTGTCTATACGTATTACATCTATATTGCCTCTCTTATTCATGGTACTCATCCCATTGCTCGCTTCCACTATTCAGTTCGTATTCTCGTCCCATTGCATTGCTTCACAAAAAAATTCCATCAAACTTGACGGCCGGCTATTTGTTGACGACCGTTTTTGTTGAATCTTTGGCAATGAATATCATGTGAAGTGCATTTCTTCACTCATTATGAACACACTCGCCCACATACACTGGGCCTCACACTGGGGGGGTCCTAGCAGAAAAGATACGATGGGACCACTGGGCTGTAAGCAAAACGAGATAAGAGCTGCTCGAACTGACGGCCGGAATCTTCCGTGACAAAACGACTATGTGAGGTTCTCTGGATCGGCCTGAAAACATGATTCCCGTACATCCACGCAAGCAAATGACCCTCAATACACCAAAAACCACATCTCTAATACACAAGTAACACAAAGGGCAAGGGGGTCTGTTATAGGTTGTATTGCTTTTCCACAAAGAATAAATCTACAAAAAAAAAACTCAATATGAGAAAAACTCAATTCCTGAATATGACGTGATTTGGGGATTTAGTGGGGAAATTCTAACTGATTTTGAAGGTGAAGTTAAGGAGAGAGAGAGAGAGAGAGAGAGAGAGAGAGAGGGAGAGAGAGAGAGAGAGAGAGAGAGAGAGAGAGAGAGAGAGAGAGAGGGAGAGAGAGAGAAAGAGAGAGCAACATAAGGAAGCCAAAAAAGTGCTCAACAAGCACGTCGACATACACATGGACGACCCCCACGCAACGGCCAATGCACTCAAGGAGGACCATCCGGGCATTAACCCCAACAAAGAGCACGATGATGACGATGGCAAAGGTGACAAGGATCATGGTCATCACCATTGTCGTGTAGTGAACTCGAGCCACTTGCTGAAGAAGGACAAGACGCTTGCCGGATCGCCTGAAGCTGCCGAAAACAGTGAGGCTGCTGAGAGTTGTAAAGGAGCCAGAAGGAACCACACGGGAAGTTCCCGTGAGAACGAGGCCAATGACATCGTCGCGTAGGCAATTCATGACCACAGCCAAAGGCTTGTTGAGTTGGCTGGTAGTAGCAAGCCGACTCAAGATCACCACCAACGGTAGAGGTGCAGCACCATCCGAAGGAGTGGAGGTGGACCCCCTTCCTACAATGTGGCTGCAATGGGGCGAACCAACGCCCAAGCAAACGTCGTTGCTGAGGATAGTCTTCTCCAGGTTGTGGAACTTCTTGGAGGTGTGTATATGATCCTCCTATAGTGGGTAATGTTGGACGGACAGCGCAAGGCCCTTGGGGCTATCGTCGATGCTCTGACAACATCAGAGCTGAACTTCGTGTTCACCAACCTGTTGGCCCACGTCATGCACAGTACCACGGGCGTTGACCATGATCACCACATGCAGTGCCTGGCCACTCAAGAGGCAACCCGCCAATGCAATGACCTCGACAAGGTATTTTAGAGAGTGAGCCGGGTGCGGATGCAGCAACGATCGCAGCGGGCCATAGGCATTCATACCATCGCTAGTGGCAATGAGGACTTACCTATCTCGAGGACCTTGGGGCTAAATCTGAACACGTCCTTCCTCCACATTGTGGAGATCTTTTGGAAGGATGTGAAGCTGACCAATTGGCTGAATCACATGGTGCACGTTATACGTGTCCACAAGGCTCCACTAAGTCAGTGGGTCGACCTTACCACGATGCGGCTTGAAGACAAGCTCTTGAAGTACTGTATTGATCTTTGATTTCATTTTTCTCATAATTCCAAGTTATGTGTTCCATGATTTCGACCACGGTTTTTGTGATTTGAGTTGTTTAGGTAGTTCCTTTAGGTTCAATGAAAATCAAGAATCTTTGATTTTGACGAGCAGTCTCGAATCCATGCACTTTATAGGAGAAATGTGCACTAAGCGAGCGTCTGACGAGAGGAGATACATGGGAAGATATATGCACGCTCTATCTAACACGTCTGACATGCCATACATCCACGTCAGACATGGCAGACAGTGCATCATAGACTCACAAGATGAGGTGACCCGAGCGAGAACCTCCAGGGCTTAAGAAGATATTGGTATTTGACCATAACCTTGCCCGTTGAACCCAGTCGATGAACAAATTTTTGCATGGTCCCTACGAAAGTTATTATTTAGGTGGTACCTAATCAACTGTTTAAAAAAATTAGTTCATGGAAATGTTTCCAAAAAATATTTACGATCAAAATCAAAGATCAGTAGGGTATGTGATCAAGGAATGGGATGTACAACAGCCACAACTCGAGTGGCAGCTCATGCCGTGGGAGATCTTTTGTACCATCATGTGCAAGAAGTACACCCAGAGTGAGGAGGAATAGCGTGCCTTCCACAAGATTAATGACTTTAAGCAGCTGGGTAGCGCGTTTGAGGCTTACTGGAGCACGTTCATCGTACTCGTGGAGGAATCCGAAAGCTTCATCGAGGGCAATGGAATGAAGATCTTCGAGTACCCGGAGTGCCTGCTGGTTGAGTATTTGCATGAGGATCTTGCCAGTGAGAAGCTCAAGGACAAGACCACCACAACGACAATGGGCCAGGCTTGGACAAGCTAGAGGGTGTTGCGTGACTACATGAGTGAAGTGCACTTGGGAAACCCAAAGTACTACTAGGATACACGGCTGAATGCGCGTGTACAGCAAGGCCGCGACATGCGCATGGACGCTGCTGGAGCTGGAGGGGTTGCCGGGCAGTGGGCCGGGGCTAAGGACAAGGAGCATGCAAACCCTCCAGTCAAGACGACTGGCGGACACAAGACCTCAAACCGCAAGTGCAGCCGTGACAATGACGAGCTACAGGCGACACATGAGCATCGCAACACAGCCTTCTGTGACGAACTTTACCATCACTGCATCCAGTCTGGCCACTATAGGGCTCAGTGCCCTGAGACTACTGGTGGTGGACAAGAGGCTGCGACTTTAGCCAGAGCAGCAGCACCTCGTGGGCATGGTGTACCAGGAAGCCGCGGACAGGGTCATGGATAGGGTCAGAGTTGCAGCAATGGACCCGTCCGTGGGAACGGGCAGGGCCGTGGTGTGGGTTTTCACCACCCCTGAGTGACGTTAGTGGGGACCATTCAGGTGTGGAACTGGATCACGAGTGTGGGTTCATGTTTTCAGATGAGGATGTTGAACAATGCAAACTTTTGATGAGTTAAAAATTCTCTATTGCTTTCTTTCCTCTTGTTAAAATCCATTGTACACTTGTTGACCAACATTACCCACTAAACGATACATCTCCGGTAGTCCATGCACATATGTAAACCACCATCCCTTCTCTTCACAAAAAGGATCGGCGCACCATACGGTAAGCTACTTGGCTCAATCCACCCTTTTGAAAGGTACTATCTGATTTCTTGTTTGGTCTCTCGCCTTTTTTCTAGACAAAGGTAATACATGGGTCTGAATGGAGGAGTCGCCTCTGGTTGTAGCGGAATAGTGTGGCATATGTGTCGTTCTGGTGGAAGTCCAGTTGGTTGGCCTTCGAACACATCCAATAACTTTGCCAATAGAGGTTTGATCTCCTGTGGCATGTCTTCCTTCACTTTGTCCTCCACTTTCTGTAGCTAAGCCAAGACATATCAACAAATGTGTCGAATACGTCTCTTAACCTGTATTTCTCACAAGTTGGTATAGACTTTAATCTGGATCAATGACAGTTTTGTACTCAAAATCAGTGTAAAACAACGTTGTCCCTTTTGGAGTATCAAGCACCTTGATTCAATGCACATCAAAGGATTATTTCTACAAAGCCAAGGATCGCCTAGCACCACGTCAAACGAGTTAAGAAGGTTGAGTACCTTCAACGTGATACTCTTTGTATATCCATGAATACAAAACATTGCTTTACACATACCAATCACGGGTACAGTACGGTTGTTACCGATAAACACTGTGACATTTGATGGCTCGTACTTCAGGTCCACCTTTTGGGTAAAGCTTAGGCTAACAAATGAGTCATCTCCTCCAGTGTCAGCTAGTATGCTCACGAGAGTACCAGCTAGGTGTCCTTTAAACTGCATCATCATGTTACCTCTAGTCTTTTGAGTGAACAGGCTCGACGATGGCAAGCTGAGTTCATAATAAACACAGAATCTGTATGGTGGGTATTACAACTCCCATGATTCACCCACGCGAGTCCACATCTTGTGGGCACATGTGAGTTTAGCTAGCACCTTCTATTCTTTAGATTTGACTGGGTAAAAAATGTCGACCAAAGGTACTGTGAATGTGATTGGACTCAACTCTTCCATTCTTGCACTCTTGCTCTAGTTGCTTTGCTTGTCAGGAGAGTGACGGCTTGTTCCTTAGTTGGCTTGAACCGTGAGCAGAAGTACTGGTGGTTTCCGATGTCCTAATGGCAAGAGGAGGTCGGCTGCAGGAGAGGAAGTCGTGAGGTCAGCAGTGGCGCTGGTCCGCTGATGTCAAGAGAGCGACGGCTTGTTCCCCAGTTGGCTTGCAATGGGAGCAAGAAGACTGGTGGTGTCTGATTGTTTTATGGCAGAAGGCACGCTGCTGCTGCTGACGATGGGATAAGGCGATACGAAGATGCGGTTTGAGATAATGGATGCAAGGAGGGCAATGAGGATGGAGCTAATGACGCAGAGAAGGCAACTGGAGCAGATGAGGGAAGTGAGACTTTTCGCGGCAGCTGGATTTGTCTCACCATCAACTTAGCATCACAGAAGATGATGTGCCCGAAACTGCATTTCGAACGTACATGGGACAGAGGCACTGTTAGCTCTGGGTGTTGTGCTTTGGGCTAACGGTTTCCCTGGCAACCGTCTAAGGTTAAATGAACCAAATGTTTGCCAAGCAACTCGGTCAATGTATCTTGGGTTTTGTGGACAACATCCTTGATTTATGTAAATCAATAGAAGAGCACATAAAACATCTGTACAAAGTCCTTGCGATCCTTCGAGAACAAAAATTTATTGTGAAAGTGAGCAAGTGCAAGTTTGCACAAGATGAGCTCCAATACCTTGGACACATAGTCGGCAAGGACGGAGTTGGTGTCGACCCACAAAAGGTCCAAGCCGTGGTGGATAGGCCGTGTCTAGAAAATGAAGGGCAGATTCAACCTTCCCTTGGCCTTGTAAGTTATTTTGGACGGTTTATAAAAGGTTATTTGACCTTTGTAACACTTCTAACGAGGCGCACGTGAAACGTGCATTGGGATTTGACATCTGACTGCAATAACGCCTTTCTCAAAGTCAAAGAGCTTCGATCTAGATCACCCGTCTTAGCTCATCTGGATCCATTGCAACTCTGGGAGGTGCGACGCGATTCATCAGTAGTAGGGCTTTGAGCAGTCCTCATGTAGAATGGTCACCCGCTTGTGAATGAGAGCCGGAAGCTCATCCCTGCGGAGACATAGTACACAACTGGGGATCAAGAGCTCCTTGCGGTTGTACACAGTTTTGACATGTGGCGTTGCTACCTTGAGGGTGCTGAGAGGGGTGTGACGGTTATGAGCCAGTACAACCCATTGGTGTTGTTCCAAATACAACCAAACCTGTGTAGACGATAGGCACATTGGAGCAAATACCTGAGCCAATTCTCGTTCACGTGAGAATACAGGCCAGGACGCATCAACTTCGTCCATCCACTAAGCATACTGTTGTTGATGGACGTTGTATGGCCATTGCGACAGCTACAATTCAAACACTAGACCTCCCAGCACCCCTATGACAACCACCATGAGAGATTATCTACTATAATGGCTTTGTAAATAGGATCCGGATGGGATGTTATATGGATTATTGGTTTCAAGACTCTTGGATTTTGGAAAAATACGGACTGGTGGAGGCCGCAAGAATCATATGGCACGGAGAAAAAGTTGTTGTGCCGAACTCAGGAGACCTTCAAGTGGAGATTATCTCCCACTTCCACGTCCCGCCAGTTGCAGGTCATGTGGGACCTTGGAAGACCAAACAAGCACTCCCGGACTACTATTGGTGGCCAGGATGGAGTGCCAATGTCTGTAATTATTGTATGATATGTGACCCATGTCTTCAATACAAGGCTAGTAACAAAAAGCCTGCTAGACTCCTCCAAGAGCTTCCCATTCGTGGGACTCCATGGGAGTGCATCTGTATGGACTTCATTACGTCTTCCAAACACGGCCTGTGGCCACAATGCAATACTATTGATTGTGAATAGTCTTACAAAGATGACATAATTCATTCTAATAACCACGGATGTGAATTCAGAGGAGACCGGTCGTCTCTTCTTTGAGAGTGTCATAAAGTACTATGGCTTGCCATCACGCATTATCTTGAATTGAGATAGAAAATCTGTTAGTAAGTTATGGCAAAAGATGCTAGAGTGATTTCGCAGCGAGTCACAAATGTCAATAATACTTCACCCTCAAATGGATGGAAAAACAGAGCTCATGATTCACACTCTCTAGACAAGATGTTCCGCATGTACGTGGATCCTGCCATGAATGACTGGGATGAATTCCTAGCACAGGTAGAGTTTGTGGTGAACAATGTGGTGAATGAGTCCACACAATTTACACCGTTCATGCGAAACAGTGGTCGACATCTAGCTGTACCCCCCTCAATGGTGAAGAGTGAGAGTACAGGAGGACAGGTTCTTTCTGCTCAAGCCTTTGCTGAGTGCATAAACTCCTTATTACAGAAGGCAAAGGGTCACCTTCAAGCTGCATATGCCGACAAAAGTCATCGTGAGGTCTTGTTTGACATCAGTGACAAAGTGCTGCTTAGCACTAAGAACCTTTGGTTGAAGTCACCACGAACGGGAAAACGTCTACCAAAGTGGATTGGGCTGTTTCTCGTTGTTACACGCAGTGAGCCATTTGCATACTGATTGCTGCTTCCACCGAGTGTGAAGATACATGATGTATTTCATGTGAGCCTGCTGGCTCCATACCCGATAGAGGTAAGTGTTCAGCAACCACCGGTAGTCTTTGCTGCCGACTGCCGGTACGAGGGTCTTCGCCTATTCCAGCATCGAGAGCATATACTTCGGCCACGGGTTGTTTGAGAATACCTCGTTTATTCGGCCAGTTATGGACCTGAACATAGCTCATGGGAGCCTGAATCTTGGTTGCATACAGGGGTGGTCAACGAGTACTAGAGCGAACTGGCAGCTTGCACAGATTGACGCGTGGCAGAGATACCACTTGAACGTCGAAAACGTGAGCAACATTCCAGCAGGGTGACATTCATGAAATGCGACCATAGGAGGTTAGAGACGCCCAACATGGTTGTCGCACAAACACTCCGGCCTAAAGGGGGAAGGGCGCTAGCTGTGCTGACTGAAAAGCTGCGGCTTAGGTCCAAGTGTCGTGCACATGTTCATGTTTAGCATTTGACTGAAAGTATGAATTTTCTTTCACATTGTTGACGTCTCACTTTCTGGCACTCCTACTTGTTGGACATGACCCGGGACGGTTCATAACAAGTGGAGAGGATTGTAGCGGGAGGGCCAGTTTGGCCTTCCCATCTCATAATAGTGAAGGGGTGGTTTGCAACCCCTTCACCCCTTGCTATTGCGAGGGCTGGCCGGTAGCCAGCCACGCGCTGGCCGCCGACCAGTTGGCGGTTGGCCGCTGGTCACCCAGCCGGCCGGCCAGATGACCGGCCGGCCACCAGCCGCCGATCAAGCTGGTGGCTCAATCTGCGGATGAGAGGCCACAAGGAACTCAAGGGCGAGGCTTTTGGCCTTGTGTCCTCATCTCGATCGTCCTCCTTGCGAGCGAGAGCAAGCGAGGATGAGGGATTGACACGAGCGAGAGAGACACAAGAAAAACGGAAAACTGTTGGCGTGAAATCGCCGATTGTGCCTCGCACGCAACAATTTCATGTTGATGTATCAAAACCAAAACTCGCATTTGTTCATGAAAAACTGCAAGTTTTGAAACCAGAAAATTCATGAAAACTTACGAGTTCGAGGTAACATCCCCCTTGTTTGGACCCAAACCGAGGGGGCAAGGGTAAACATGAAAATGGACCTCTGAAGAGTTGAAATACTCAAGTCTTCTTGTATGGATTGTTGATGACGATTGCCCGCAGAATGACGTGGAGGGAAAAACCCCTTGAGCCAGCTCTGGACGCCATTCTGCAAACTCCGACGATGACCCAAGTGCAGGAGCTGGAGACTCGACCCTTTACAGGGCGGATTGGACTTAAGGGAGAGAGAATCAGGATTATTCTCTGAAACAAGGGGTATATGGTCAAACCACCCAATTCTTGGCTGTCAACATTTGTAACTGTCCACATCTGCTAGTTGAAGAATAAAACATGCTTTATACCTGTGCAATCTGTTACGCCAAGCAGACAATGGCTGGATCACAGGGATGAGGTGAGGATCAAAAGGCAATTTGAGGATAACAAATTGAGTGCATATATACAATGACGAGAATCACAATGAGGTATATGTTGGATCTTAGGCGCACGAGCCAAGAATTACAGACGATGTTGTGTCATGAGTTGTCGCTTAAAAAAACTCCGCCGATAAGTCAGGGGGTTTCAAGAATATCAAGGCAGGGTTCCATAAAAGTCTGGTGACATTGAGAAGTTGATTGAGTAATATCAAGAATATCAATACAGTTTACGATACTTTGGTCGACCATTTTAGAAAGTGGTTGAAGCTGGCAGAACCTTCGGAAGCAGAAAAGCAAATGTCAGGGCAGGGGCCTAAGTGGCCCTTGGTCAAACGGAGTGAAAAATCTGAAGAGGAAAAATGTCATGCATGCAAGGGGAAAAATGTCCACGCTCGAAGTTAAGCGAGCCATGTAGGTCAGAGACGTAACACTTCGCCCCTTTTAATTGCGATATCTGGGCACATTAGCAGATGTAGACCAGTGACGATGGTAATACCCATCGATCAGGTGATGGACGTCTCGGAGGTTGTCGTAGGTTTCCTAGTTGCTATATGTGGCTTTGTAGCCGTGCCATTTAACCAGATTCTTGATTTTTTTTCCACTACGTTGATGTCCAAATATGTCTTCAATCACTTAGTCCATGTCCTGGTCTCCTTGAATACGAAGCACAGGAGCGATGTCTCTGCCAGAGAAGCTCTTGTTGAGGTCCCGGTAGTGAATGATACTGTGTGGATCACCATGCTGTCAGGCAAGAAAAATTGAGCGACAATAGGATTTTGCATTTGCTCGATCTCAAACGGTCCCAAGCACCAGGGTTTGAGCTTTGCAAAGTCTTCTCCACGGGGTTTGACAATCGCAAAGCTAAGTAGGACACAATCGTGATTACTGATCACGTCACCATTGCGACGTCGGTCAGCTACTTGCTTCTTAGCTGCTTGTGTCTTTGCAAGAGTCTGTTGTGTTTCTTCCTAAACTCTGAAGAAATACCGTCAGTGGAAGGCGACGGTGGGATGATTGCTTTGGCTTTGAGGTCCTGCTAGTGTGGCAGGAAGTTTGCCACAGACCACCTCGCACATGATTTTACCGATTGTGGTGGAAGTTGAGTTGTACGCGAGTTTTATGGTCCGTAGTTTTGCTGCCCAATCAGTGTCCTGAGGCTCACATAAACTACGGAAGAATTGTTCAAGCACCTCATTGGTTCACTCAGTCTGCACATTGCTTTGAGGATGGAACACCGTTGATACCTGGATGTGACTGCCATAACGAGTCATCTCTTCACGCCAAAAGTGGTTAGTGAAGTGGTCGTATCTGTCATTGATGATGGCACATGGCACGCAATACAGCTACACATTCTGATTTAAAAATTAAATTGACATGTTGTTCCTTCCGTGATAACTTCAGAATGAAGTGTGACACTTTTAAACTCTTTCAACCACCACAAGGGTGGGGTCATACTCCTCCGGAGTGGCGGGCAACCCTATCACAAAATCCATGCTGATGTCAACCATTGCTCTTTCAGAATAAGGAGAGGCTGGAGTAGTCCTGGTGGCCTCGTGCAATGAGTTTTTTTTCAGTGACGGGTGTCACATAATTTGCAGAAGGCTGCCACATCGGTCTGCATGTTCTCTCACCAATAATGCTTTGCCAGGTTCTTCAGCGTCTTGCCCTTGCCAAAGTTTCCACCTGGACCGGAGTCGCAACACTCCTCCAATATCATCTATTGTAACTCCTTGTTTGGCGGTACGGAAACCTGGCAAGTGAATTTCCGTCACCAACAGGGATCTTCAAACCAGAACTTGCTTTTGTCATACCCATCAAACGTCTCATGACCCTTTGTGAACACCCTTGCAAGGTACATATCTTGTTGGAAAAGTAGCATGCTAATCTGGGCCATGAAGTCTGGTCGCTGATGCAGAGCTTCTGCTACATGTTGGTACTCGATGTCGTAGTCAAAGATGGACTCCACGAACTTCATTCATTGGGTTTGTTGACGCCTCAGATATGGCTGTGTCTTCCATGCATGGTGGTATGTCTGGAGGCTGCATTGTCAACATCCCAAGTAGGAATGCCATGTTGTTGTTGTATTTGAACGCATGCACGACTGCGGGTATTCCTTTTTCATGTACAGTGTAGTTGAGTTCTGGCCGCAACATGTGTGCAATTGGTTGTTCTCCATTGATGTTGTCTTGGAGGAGAACGCTCCAATAGCTTGATCGGACGAGTTGGTGACCATGACGTAGTCCACCGTTGGATCTACCAATTGTAAGGCTGAAACTAAGGCCAGGACGTTTTCTCAAAGAGTTTGGGACTTCTTGTTCACTGTCTCCCTAACTCCACTCAATGATTTCATGTGTGAGAGCAGAGAGAGGCACTGATGCTCGGGTGTAGTCCATTGTGAATCAAGGATAGTAGTGCAGAATCCAGAGAACACTTAGACGACCCAAATTCTGGTCGGCGTCGGCCAATTTGTGGCTTCCTCCACCTTTTTCGGGTCCATGGATCCATCTGCCATCAATTATGTGGCCCAAAAACTCGATCGTACGGCAACTTAAGTCGCATTTCAACAGTTTTGTGTAAAACTTCTCTCTTTGTCAAGTGTTCTGAACTTTTCAGGCATGTCCATGCTCCTTGGTGGTTTGCTGTACGTCAGGATTTCATCAAGATACACAACGAAGAATTTGTCATAGTAGGGGCAAAAAATGTTCTTCATCACTGCTATAAATTCTGTGGGGGCATTTGTGAGTCCAAATGGTATAATTATGAACTCAGAGTATCCGCATCTGGTGCAGAGAATCGTCTTCTTTATGTCCTTATCAAATACACGGATCTGATGGTAGTTACTAAATAGGTCAATTTTGGTTAAAACGTTATCCCATGGAGTTGGTCAAAATGTTTGTTTGCTCAGGGGAGGGGGTAGTTGTTCTTGATGGTGATGTCGTTCAATGCTCAGTGGTCCATGTACATATGTATCTCTCCAATTTCCTTTTTTACAAAGAGTACAAGTGTCATGTACGAAGACGTGGATTGTCAGATGAACCCCTGATTTAGCATCTGGTCCAGTTTCTTTTTGAGTTTGGTCAGCTCGTGGTCGCTCATCCAACAGGTCTCCTTCACCGTCGGTATTCTGAATGGATTTAGGTCTATCTAGTGATCGACGCTTTGTTGGGGAGGTAACTCTTGGGACAGTTGATTGGGCCAAACCTCTTCGAACTCCTCAACAAATGGTGCAAACTCCTCCAGAGCAGCTGCAAACTTATCAGGTGTTGAGGTTGGTGTAGTCACCTCTGGTGTTGTGATTTCCTCCCCTCCGCTTGCTTCCACGTGGAATGTCCACGCTTTTCCTCCTCGTCACTGATATTTCTTGTCCACCTCAAGCAATATCAACAAAACGTTTGTGACTGTGGCAACTTCCACAGTTGTTTTTCCCTCTCTTGCTTGCCATAACCGTCATTGCATCATACGTAGCTGGATTAGAGGCAGGTCTTGTTTTTTTTTCTGTTTATGTTGACGTAGATGGATCCGCTACTCCACTCTACCTGCAAATTGTACCTGTATAGGAAATCGTGTCCAAGAATGATCTTGTGGTCGCTTAGTGGACAATTTTTCCACACCGTTACTTCATGCAGATTTTCAATTAACTGTTGGAGAGGTTCACAAAGTGAACAAATACACAGTCTTCTATTGACGGTTCTTCCTTCAAATACCCCTGGTTTGGTCTATAAACCCAAAATTTAAACCATGTTGTTGTTCACAAAGCTATGAGACGCTCCTCCACCCAGTAGTTCCGGTACCATTATGCAACTTCTACACCCCCTCAGTTGTACTCGTAGCAGTATTGCTGGTTGGTTCTCCTCACATCCCTGGTCAAACTTTGTGATCTCAGGAGTCTTCGTCTGCAGCGATGTGGGCCGCTTAGATTGGCGATGGGTCGGTGCAGACTTTTCCGACCAGACATGAGTTTCGTCGTCTACTCCTGTTCTTTGCCGTTTCCCGACTCCTCCATATTTCTTTACAACATCCCTCCCTTTTTGGCCTGTTGCTGCCGTTTTTGACAGTCACATGAGATGTGCCCCGGCTTCTCAAAAGTCCAGCACAGTTGTTGATTGTATTGATTGATGGCTTCAAGCTCCATCGGTCATGAGGATTCCGTTGACTGTGACCTCCCTCTGCCATGATAGGAATTGTGGCCTTAGGGTCGCCAGCTTAGATTCCTGTATCCGAGCATTGTAGTCAGCATTGTCGGTGCAATTGACTACTACGATCAGTCACAAAAGGTTGTCTTGGATGCGGAGTATGGTGATTGCTCACTGAATGTCGCGCTTGAGGCTGTTGTAGTAGAAACAGAGTTCTTGGGGGAAAGGTGACTGCCTGATGATTTCACAAAGAAGCCACATGTACTCTGCTACGCTGGATTGCTCACGCAAGCGTTGGATCCTGTACCGTCCGTTAGACTTCTCGTTCATGTTTTCTAAAGTGAGTGAGTGTGGCATTTGCAAAGTTCATCAATTTCTCTAGTGGAGTCAGAGAATCATGCCAGTGTTGGATTGATCTGCGTGAGAGGTAGTACGCCTGCAATCGACGATGTGAGAGCAGTCGCGTGAGCCGTTGATCCAACTCCTCCAGTCTCTTGCTACCGTTGGACGATCCTTAGATCAGACCACGAACTCAGAGCCGTGCCAGGCAAAAGCGCGGTTGCGAGGTCAATCCTCTTTTTTTCATTGTTAACCCTAGCGGTGGTGAAATACACCTCCAAACTCGTCAGCCACATCTTGACCATTGGTTCCTTAGATTTTGCAGGATCCAACGGTTCAGGGATCCCTGATCAAGTTCGAGGTTCAATCAAAAGTTGAGTATTTCTCTCAATGAGCACTGCTTCTCACGCACATGAATTCTCTAGCTCCTCTATTGATGCGCTAAGTTGTTGCATCAAATGGGTGTTGGGGCTCTCGAGTCTTTGTTCATCCAAGCCTGTCAGCCGGTGCCTTCCATCGTGTTAGGTGTGGACCCAGTGGGCAAAGGGGGCAAAGGGTTCGCTGAGCCCGAGGGGTCCATCACTGGGTTGGCCTTTGGGGTCTTTGGTGTTGCACCATTTGTCGTGAAAGTTGCTGCTGCCTTAAGAGTGTCGTTAACCGTGTGCTCCTTATCCTTTGGCATCAGAGTGTATACTAGTAAGCGGTGCTCGTTGTGGAGTGTACTCACTCCTTTCATCGTTGTTGTCAGGAGATCTGCAAACTTCTGAACGGTGGAGATAAGTTGAAGACTTGTGCAAGGTTGTTGCCTTGTAGTTAATGAGACAGCTGCTCCTTGAGTACCACTGCACTCTGATACCAAGTGTTACACTGGGCAAAATGAGGGTGGATCACAGGGATGATATGCAGAGCAGAAGTCAACTTGAGAAATCAGAATATAAGGATAATCTGTATTAAGCAGTATTTGTACTATGATGACAAGTTGTGAAAAGGTTGAGCGCACACATACAATGAGGAGAATCACAATGAGGTACATGTTGGGCCTTAGGTTCTCAAGTCAAGCAAAGTGTGCAATGTCAAGTTGTGATTGGTTGCATGGAGAAACACCACAAATAAGTCAGAATGTTTCAAGAACATCGAGGTGCATCAAGAAGTTGACCAAACACTATAAAAAAATTGGTACAATTTGAAATACTTCTGTCAACCATTCTAGAAGTGGTCGAAGATGGCAGAACATTCGGAAGCGGAACACCGGAGGTCGGGGCAGGTGGCCAAAATTCCCTCCGTTGAATGGCGTAAAAATCCTGAGTTTGATGCGTGATGGGCCATGGATGTAAGGACAGGAATGCCCACAAGTGGGATTTACAGTCTCATGTGGATCAGGTATAGAGACTCGTAGCAATATCCACGCGACTCAGGTTAACAGCTGTTATGTCTACAAGTTCAGATATTATTATTCCATATGTGGCTGGTCAAAACAAGTGTGATACTTGGCTTTCTTGCCATCCTTGATCAACAACATGCGCCACTCATCGAGGATGGCAAGGAGGGTCATGGTCACCCAAAAACACGGCCCTCACTTCCTTCCGAGATCACAATAAAGCAAAAACACCTTTTCAGATTTCCAATTCTTTCACTACACACATCCTGTTATGCGGAGCGCAACATGGATGGTCACAGGGATGAGGTGTGGAGCAGAAGACAATTTGAGTAACTGGGACAGTTGGGTAATTTGTGTTTAGTGCAAAATGTACGTCCATGACAAGTGTGGGGGCATGTCAAGCGTATACATACAACAACAGGAAACACAATGAGGCATATGATGGGCCTTAAACGCTTGATTCAACATAACGCATGCAATGCCGTGACATGAGTGGTCATTTTGAGAAACTCTGCTGGGAATCTGGGGGGTCTCAAGAATATCGAGATGAGGTTTTACAAAAGTCAAGCATCGTTGAGAAGTTGACCAAACAGTATTGAAATGTCAATACGATTCGTGACACTTCTGTCGGCCATTCTATAAATTGGTTGAATGTTTCAGAACCTTTGGGAATGGAATATCAGAGGTCAAGGCAGATGGCCAGAATGCCCTCGGCCAATCAGTGTAAGAAGCCTGAGGCAGATGTGCGGTAGGCCACAAATGTAGTGACAGAATTACCCACTCACGAAGTTTAGGGACTCATGTACATCTGAGACGTAACACTCCCCCCTTTTAAGCCGCAATGTCCCAACGTGTTAGCAGACGTAGGTTAATGTGAGCTAAAGTATCCATCTGACAATCAATATCTTGTAGACTACATCGCATTGCAAGACGTACGTCGATGCCAGCTAAAGTAGCCATCTGAAAATAAATGCCCTGTAGACTGCTGTACGGCTCCCAGATGTTATCTGAAAAGTCGTGGTCCTGCCTCTTAAGGAGACACTACGTGATGTTTCCACACCGGTAGAGTCACATGATATCTTTGACAGTGTACTCCATGCCCTTGTCTGCTTTGACAGGAGGCGGCCAAGGCACGTCTGGCCAGTGAAGTGCTAGCTTGGGTCCCGCTATAGTTTAAGCTTGCTGATGTGGAACACCAGGTCAGTAGCCATGGTGTCCAATAGTTGGAGTTTTGCAATGAGAGGCCTCTTATTGTAAATGACCCCAACCACTTAAGTTTGATGATTGTGTAGTCATGTTGTTCCAGTTAGGCAGTTTCTGAGCTGAGTAGGACATGTTTATTGATGTGAAAATAGGTTTCCGTCCGTCTGATTTCTCTGAGTCTTCACTGGCGTCTGGCGAGTCTCATTCTAGATGCTTTGGAAGTCTTTCCATTCTATGATGAATGGTAGTATGTCTCTGGAGCTTGGTAATACCTTCATAGTGGAGGCGAGTTTACAGTAAACCAGCTTGAAGGGTTGTTTTTCAGTTGTGACAGATGTCGCAGAGCTGTAGGCAAGTTTGGCAGTTGGAAGCTTGACCGTGCAATCAGAGCCATGAGGCTTGTAAAATTCTAGGAGTACTTGTTCGAGCATCTAATTAAGTCCTGCCCGTGAGTCAAGGGATGGAAGGCCATCAATAGCTGGATCCGAATAATATAGCGAGTCATCATCTCACGCCAAAATATGCGGGTGAACCTCCTCTTATGATGGAGGAGGGTGAGACGTGTAGTAGGACGACATTATTAACAAACAGTCGCACTGTTTTCTCTCTGCTGACCATGTTTGTCATCCAGAAATAGTACAAGAATATTGAGAAAGGGTAGACAACCACGATCATTGCATCATATCCCTCCGCTGTGACAAGATAACTCCTCACACACTCCACGAATATCGCCGACCATGGCTTTTTGGGTACAGATAGTGGTTGATGCAAACCCAGGGGGTTGGTTTGTCTTGACTTATGGTGTTGGTACACATCGCATGTTTTGTAGTTGTTTGTGACATCCATTTTCATATTGTACCAACAGTAGTAATCCGCAAATTTCTTATGCATATTTTCTCTCTCAAAGTGTCCACCAGGACCAGTGCCGTGGCACTCAACAGTTTGCAATGAAACGCGTTTCTTGGGGGTGTGGCAACCTGGTGAGTAATCACAAACTCCAGAAGGGGTCGTTGAACCGCATCTTTGTTTTGTCGTATTTAACAAATTCCTCATATCATTTTGCCAGCAGTCTCACAACGCACGGGTCACGTTCAACAAACAACATGCTGATCTTGGCCACCACATGTGGTCGTCAGCTTAGATCATCCACCAGACTAGTTTTTTCAGGTCTGTACTCAATTTCTAGTCAAACTCGGACTCAAGGAGCTTCATCCATCAAGTTTATCGACGGTTTTGGTAGAGTGTTTAACTATTTCAGTGCATGGTAGTCAATGAACAACACATCGCCGGCACTCTAGATAGCATCACCGCATCTTGAACGCGTGCACCACTGCCAGTATTCCCTTGTTTGGTACCACATAGTTAGGTCTGGCCCGTGAAATCTTCTGCACATGTACGCAACCGGCTGTTCCCCACTGCAATCGTTTAGGAGGAGAATGACTCTAATTGCTTCGTTTGATGCATTGATGGCCATGTAATACACAATTAGATACTGTAAATCATGAAGCTGGCATAAAGGTCTCAAAAAGAATTCAAAAGAATGAACGCTTCTTGTTTGTTTTACCCCAACTCCATTTGGTGGTTTTACAAGTGAGTTCAGAGAGAGGCAATGACACCCAAGCATAGTCTTTTAAAATTCAGCTGTAGTGGTTGTAGGATCCTAAAATCACCTCAACGTCCCAAATGCTGGTGGAATTTGGCCAGTGGACGACAGCCTCTACTTCCTTTTGGTCCATCCTGATTCGTCCACTGTCCATGATGTGGCCAAAAAAATCAACCGAATGGCAACCACAGTCACACTTGAAGATCTCTACAGAACATTTCCCCCTGAGTCCAATCTTGAGAACGTTTAGGAGATGTCTACAGTGCTCCTCTGGTGTGCGATTGCACACCAGGACACCATCAAGGCATACATGATGGCAAAATCGTCAAGGTATAGCCATAAAATGTTAATCATGACCATCATAGATGTTGGTAGGATTTTTGAGTCCGAATGGCATTATCGTAAAATTGAAGTGCCCGAAGTGGGTATGGGACATCGTTTTTAGATATGTGAAATTGAGAATAGTCACTCCATTGGTACATTTTGGTGACAAGTATTGTTCCATGAATTTGTCAAGAAGTAATTCCTCTCATGGTAGAGGAAAGAGGTTCTTGATGCTAATGTCATTCGACACTCTCTAGTTCATGCACATCTGCATCTTTTTGGTTCCTTTTTGACAAAAAGTATAGGTGTGGCATATGGTGTCTCAGATGGCCTCACAAATCCTTGATTGAGCATCTCAATAGGACCCTAGCTAGGTCACCTCGTGGTTGCTCATCCAATAGGACCCTTTGACCGGCATTCTGCTGCCCAGCTTCAGGTCTCTTTGGTGATTGATGCTGCGCTGTAAAGGATAATGTTGTTGGTTTCATAGTGAAAACCCCTCGAAGTTCCTCAACAACTGGTGCAAACCCCTATGAAATATCTACAAACTTCTCAAGTGTCAAGGCCAATGAGGCTCTTGTTGTTCGTTCTAATGCTGTGATCTCCTATACTTTCCATAGTTGCACGTGGACTAGCCATGCTCAAGCTTCACATTGTGGGTACCTCATGGACACATCCAGAGACATTGGCTGCATGTGTCGTCTTGTGGCTAGTGGCTTAATGTTGTTTCCTCCTCTGCTACTTTCTGTAACCACTGCTGTATTGTGAGTAACTTAACTAGAGGTACGTGTCACTTTCTACCATTAATGCTGATGTAGACTACATCACTACTATAGTCCGCTTATGGATTGTGTCAGTACAGGAAATCGTATCCAAGAATGATTCGTGGTCACTCATTGGACAAGATCTGGAAACTGTTACATCATATTTCTTCGATCCAGTCCGAGCTGTTCACAAAGTCCACAAATCTATAGTATTCCATGGATAATGTTTCCTTCATATATCCCCAGTTTTGTCTGTAAATGTAGCTTCTGTACCATATTTTTAATTACAAAACTGTAAGAAGCTCTCGGGTATCATATTGCAAATTTTGCAACCATTGGTTTCACCCACACACATATCGCTGGTTGGTTTTCCTCATATGCATAATCAAATTATTCCATCTCAATAATCTCTGCGTATGGTGCTGAGAGCCATTAACATGAGAGATAGCTTGGCACAAAGTTTTTTGACCTGAATAGAGATCTTTCTTCTTTACCTTCCCTTTTTTTTTCTTGTTGCAGCCTTTTCCAACAGTTGCACAAGATACAACCTGGCTTTCTGCAGGTCCATCATAGCCATTATTTACATTGATCAACAGCTTTTATCTCCATTGGAGGCATTGTCTCTGTAACTGCAAATGTCCGTCACACGATATGGATAATGACTTTGGGGTCACCAGCTGTTGGATTCATGCATCCAAACATTGTTGTCAATGCTATCAATGCAGTGAGCTGCTGTGATCATCTGTGGAAGGTAATCTTGAATGCTGGATAATGTGGTTGCTTGCCAAGTCCTGTTCTTGAGACTGTTGTTTTTGTAGAAACATAGTTTGTCATGGGTGATATCAATTTTGGTGATGATTCGCACAAATGCCTTGTGTGCTCTGGTACACTAAAGTGCTTATGCAGACGATAAAGATTCTACTACCCATTTAACATTCCATTCATTTTCTTTTTTAAGTGGGTAAGAATGGCGCACATAAAGTCGATCCATTTCTCTGGTAGGGTCAAAGAGTCTTCCTACATCTACTCGAGAGGTAGAATTATTGTGGTTGATGATGTGAGAGCAGTCTCGTGAGCCATTGATCTAGCTCTGTTTATCTCTTGCTCGTGTTAGATAGTCTTTCCATTTGACCACCAATACAGTGCCATGCCACACAAATGCAAGGCCAGGAGATCAATGTTCATTTTGATTATAGCTGATCCCAACAGTGGAATATTACACCTCCAAAAGCGTTAGATGCATCCATATTTTTGGTCTCTTCAAGTTTACAGGTCGAACGGCTCCAGCCACTTTTTGGGGTTCCCTCAAAAGTTGGTTTTTCCTCTCCACAATCACTTATTCTTGTGCACGTGCATTGTGAAGCTTCTCCATAGCCGCAGTAAGGTTTTGGAGCAGACACATGTCAAGACTCTTAATTCTGTTAAATTTCTGATACAGATCTTCAAAAGTCTGCGCCTGTCAGCCAGTGCTTCCTCCCATTGTGCCACGTGTCTCCCCAGTGAACAATGGCAGAGGCAAAGGATTTGCCAAGCCTGAGGGGTCTGTCACCGGATTGGCCGTCGGAGTCGGAGTTATGCCACTCACTGTGAAGCTTGCCGCTGATGCCTGGTTTGCCTGGAGAGCATCGTGGACTACGTGTTGTTAATCCTCCACCACCAGAGCCTTCACCGATGATTGCACTCCACTTTTTTCACCACTGTTGTCGCAAGGCGTGCAATGTTTGGGACGGTGCTGAAGTCTTGTGCGAGCAGGTGTTACACTGAGCGGAGTGTTGATGGTTCACAGGTAGAAAGTGTGGAGTACAAAAAAATGTGAGGAACTGGGATACATGGGTACCTTGTTACTGGTAGGAAGTGTACCCCCATGACAAATTTCAGAAGTGTTGAGGGCATTTAGACAACAGCAGAAATAGGAATGAGGCGTATTTGGGGTCTTAGATGCTCTATTCAAGTGACGCATACAACACTGCTTTGTGAGAGGCTGATTTGAAAAACTCCACCAAGGAGTGAGGGGGTCTTGATTACATTGAGGAGTTTTTACAAAGTCCAACTTTGTCGAGAATTGGACCAAAAATTATCACAATATTAATACAATTCGTACTAGTTCTTTTTAAAAATACGGAAAGTGGTTGAACTTTTCATGAGATTCTAGAACGCAACACTGGAGATCCAGGCAAGTAGTCAAACTGCCCTCGGAAAATCAGTGTGAACCTCCAGTGGTCAACGCACCGTAGGCTAGCAATGTAAGAACAGAAATTCCCACACAAGTAGTTAAGGAACTCATGTACATCAGAGACACACCACATAGGAAGCCCCTCATTATGTGTGGAACAAGGAATTGTAATCAGAAATCCTGATGTTTTGGCTTTCAAAGTAACCATATTGTTTTCCATCTGGTAACCACTTGTTCATGTTTTTCCTCCTTCTTCTACACCAAGCTATTGTCCAAAATGCGAGGCTTACCCCAAAAAAAAATAGTGGGTAACAAGGTAGTTCAGCTCACCATTTGATCCCATTTTTCTTCACAACTTATGATAATGTTGTCTGAAAATGATGACAATGCTAGAGAGCCCTTCCTAGGCTCA
>SZWC01007772.1:67228-82228 GCA_023375785.1 Penium margaritaceum | reverse complement strand
TGACTTTAGATTTGGATTACTTGGATTGTTTCATGCAAGATCGAGCTTTGAATCGCTCAATTTGAGTGAGTATTCAGAAAGTTAGCCTAGCCCAAAGTTCGGGTGTTTGGCGGGTGGAATCTGGTACCTGCCATGGGTGGCTGGATAATCCACCGCCAGTGATCCGAGTTAATCTCCAACGAGATCTAAATGCACCTGGGCCATGAATGAAGTGACTAGAGGGACTTCCTTGACCAGGGTGACCTTCTTCTTGACTTCAGGGCGAGGAAAGGCGCTTCGACGGGACATTGTCAAAGCGCCTCCCGTTGCCTAGCGTGCAAGGCAAACTGGGCGGCTCCACCAAGGGTTACTTTGATGGCTGTAACAGGGGCTCTACTGCTTCAATTTGGGCGTACTTGGATGCGTTGGAAAGCTTAGATCACAGGCAATAACGATATGTTGTAAGTTGTCTATGCTAAGAAACAAAAACTTGTTTTGATTCAGTTCTACTGAATGCGACGTGTTCTGTTTACTCCTATCCGTGATCCTTGTGCTCCACACTCTTCACCAAAGTTGTCTATTGGCTTCCCCAAGCACTGGTAGCATGAATCAGTGAGAGCTAGGCATTATTGGAGGTGCCTCCACACCCACTAGTGCCAACAAAGGGTTATGGACCCACGTGCCTAGAAGGACCCTAGCTCCACGACTTTCACGATATCGTCGCGCGCCAAGGCACCAACCGAGCAAGAGAGCATTGGCGCCGTCTCGAAGTCGACAGACTTGGCTTCTGCTTGTGGAGGTGGGAGTCTGAGGTCTTCCTCAATGACAAGGGCCTGCTTGAGCTTGTAAACTGTAAAGAAACTGCCTCTCTGGATACTACAACACCAGAGGAAGTGGAAGCATACAAGAAGTGCAACAAGAAGGCGCTTGCTTTGTTGGTGTATGCGCTTGCTCCGACGCAGTGCTCCCTCATTCAAGGATGCACGTAGGCCGCGGAGGCCTGGAAGGAGCTCTGCACCATCTACCAGTCTACCAACCTTGCTAACCAGCTCTTTGTCTTCAAGAGGCTTGTCACCCTCCAAGCCAACGAAGGCAATGACATCATGGAGATCCTGTAGCAGATTGAGTCCCAAACTGCCGAGTGCGTAGCCACCGGGTGGAAGGTCGACCCTCAGCTGCAAGCCATGATCCTCCTTCTGGCCTTGCCGGACAGTTGGAGTCCCATGATCACCGTCTTAGGCGGCTGGTCCACCGATGAGCTGAAGGGGGCTGAGTACGTCCGTAATGAATGGATGCAGCGTGGTGGGAGAGAGAGTGGGGCAACATCAAGTTCCACCTATGCCGTCCACCCTCAAGGTGGAGGGGGAGGCAAGAAGGGGAAGGGTGCCAAGCAGGGTACCAAGAAAGGTGACAAGAAGTGGGAGTGCCATGTGTGTGGCAAAGAAGGCCACTACACATGCAAATGCCCCAACAGGAAGTCGGACCAGCCGGGGAAAGCTGGAGTGAAGGACGACCGTGCAATGATGGCGAAGGAGTCCACCAACTTGACAGATCCGGGAGTCTCCGTGATTGACTCCGGACTGGGCCGCCACACGCAATGCAAGCAAACCGCATTCGTCACCTATGGCTCCTCATGACAGAAAACTGCAAGGAGCTGATGCAGGAGAAATGGGTACAATACAAGGCGCGGGCGAGCCGGAAGGCAAGCCGCAGCGCCGAGGCACGGGCTGAACCTGCTTAACAGTGCCGCAGCGACCACGTGATGAGCACGAAGGTTTGGAGAGCAGTTGATGGCAGACAAGCGGAAGATATGAGGAGTACGAGCAAGGATGACTGATAATGAAGGGAAGAGTGGAACTGGACGCAGCACCAGCGGTGCGGGCGTGAAAGGCAGGAGGACCCCAGCAACCGAGGCGTACGCAGTGATCTGTGGCGCCAAGGTACGAGTGAGATCAATCCTGCAAACAATGAAAGTGGGTGCAGTGCTCGAAAGCACGGGCACTGAGAGTAGAAGTTCACAGGGAGTGGACGCAGTAAGAGTGCGGAAAGCTGTCACGTCTCACGGGTGTTGAGCAGGCAGCGAGGTCCTGGGTGCAGCCACAGCTGGCGGGCACAAGTGTTGTTCAAGAGTGACCAATGAAGGAGGAGGAGAAGGAACACGAGGAAATATTTACAGGTACTGGAGGCGGGTCATGGAACCGAGCCAGAGTGGAGGCAGGGCAGAGCCCAGGCCGAGCAAGAAGGAACAATCTTAGTGACCGATGAAACTGGCAAAAGGTACATGGAACTAGCGACACATTCAGTAGTCCTGGCCTACGGAGCGAGAACGCTCTCCTATGGTGGTCGATGCGTTGTACGTAGCCTCAGCTGCCGTGCTGCTGCTACTGCTGCTGCCGTGTAGAGGTGCGGTGTGACTTCATCCCTGATGGCGCGAGTTTGGCCCGTTGTCTTCTTGTGAGGACCGAGGCGTGAGGACGTTGGCCGGTTAGCAGGGATGTTGCCGGCCATATTGCTGGTTCGGCAGGTGGGAGCCACGTCCGGAATCCACCTTCCCGCTTGATGACCATCGGAGCCGTTGCCCGTTGACCGATACTGATGTTGCGAGGGAGGTGAGGTGAACCCTCTCGGTCGGGAATATTCAGGATGTATCAGATCTCGGTGTTTGGCGGAATGGGGGGCATTCTGGAATATTGTTGGAGGTGGGGTATTTCGTCGGTGTGCCTTGCGGTTTGTGGTATCTTTTCTGACAGCCGCCCCCACAACCACAAGGCATTGAAGGTAGATCAGGTGTTGATGGGAATTTTTGCAGAAACTGGCACAGAGGTAGACTGTTGAATTGTGACGAGTTGTATGGTGCAGCTTTGCTTCCTTCTGAAGTTGTGGGGGAGAGAAGTTGTGATCCCATGGTGCAAGGGTGGAGTGGTTGGTCAGTTCCTGGGGATGAGGTGCAGAAGAAGATGCTGGCGAGGACCTGAGGGATGCAGATGTGATAGAGGAGGTGTGCCAAGTTTCATTTCCTTTGTTGCAGAGGAACCATGAGGGGGACGAGTGGCACTGTAGTCTGGCAGGCAGGATGAACAGGCCTGATGCAGCACTGGATGTGCAGATGGATGTGAGGGTGTTGAATGTTGTTAAGGGGAGTGAACTCGAGGCTGTTGCAAGCGGAGGTTTGCTGAATGATTGTGAGTTGAAGGATGAAGGAGGAGGGCAGGACTCCGGGAGGTTCTGTTGAAGTGGGAGGAGAGAGTCAGGTGACGATGATGCAGTAAGGGTTGCGTCTGTTGGAAGCTTTGCTGTTGCTGCTGCAGTTGGAATGTCTGTGTCCGTTGACAACTGGGATGGTGGAGATGGGCAGGCCGATCTGAGTGCTGTCGACGCTTTGTGACTAGGAATGGTTGAGAGTACAGTAAGGTCAAGGAGAATTGATGCTGGCCGAGGCACTGAGCAGGAGAGAAATGCAGAGTGTGTAGAGAGGAGGGCTTGCTCAGGGGTGGTGTTGATGACGAGAGTTGGGTCTGTTGGGGGCGGAGTTTCTTTTGCTGCTGATGTTGAATCTGCTGAAGGTTTGTGGAAGGTTCCTGAAGAGCAGATCTGCCTTGGGATGGATGAGGCTGGTTCAGGATCTTTTGCCGTTGCTGAGAGAGGTGTTGAAGTCGCAGGGATACTGTAGCGGTCGATTACCCGTGAGATGATACTGAGATGTAGAAGCACTTGTTCTTGCGCTGGCATAGGAGGTGGAGGCGGTGGAGGAGTGAAAACATTTTTTATGTAGAAGTCATCCATCCATTTTGCGACAGTTGCAGGGTCAGGGCTGATGGAGGTCATGATGGACTAGTCAGTACGCGCTGATGCGGAGGTGTCAGGCAGACCTTTGCACAGAAGCTGGGTAGGTTTTGAAGGATGCGGAGGCAGTACAGCTGCGGCCACAGGTGGAGCTGAAGTCTTTTGTCAACGTGCGGTCTGACTGATGGCGAAATGTTGTTGTTGTGTTAAGTCGAATCAGGTACCCAGAGTAGTTGGAGGAGGAGCACTGTAGTCAAGGAAACGAGGCTGAATGGAGAGCGGTACCAGAGTCAACGTGATCTGTGATGTGCACTCAAGGAGGACGCTGCCACCGTCACGCTCAGGAGTTTACTGCCACGGTATTACTCTTAAATCCTGTTGTACTAAAAAAGACAATACGCTGCTGGTGCTGTGATATTGCTGGAGGATGGAGGAGAGAGACCAGGCACAAACGTGATGCTGCTTGAGGGAAGGACTTGCACTGAATGCTGCTGGGAGGAGGGTGCAGGGCGTATTCTTCGAGCTGAGTATGTCTTCATGAGTGGCTGGATAGAACTGGGCGCGGCGCCAATGCGTGAGCGCGATAAAGGCAGGTGTTTTCTGTGACGTCAGTGGAGTCAGGACCAGGACGCCGCGTCGATTGCCAGGCCGACGAGGCGTACGCGCTCTGATACCATGACAGAAAACTGCAAGGAGCTGATGCAGGAGAAATGGGTGCGATACAAGGTGCGGGCAAGCCGGAAGGCGAGCCGCAGCACCGAGGCGCGGGCTGAACCTGCTTAACAGTGCCACAGCGTGATGAGCACGAAGGTTCGGAGAGCAGTTGATGGCAGACAAGCGGAAGATATGAGATGTACGAGCAAGGATGACTGATGATGAAGCAAAGAGTGGAACTGGACGTAGCATTAGCGGTGCGGGCGTGAAAGGCAGGAGGACCCCAGCAACCGAGGCGCACGCAGTGATCTGCGGCACCGAGGTACGAGTGAGATCGATCCTGCAAACAAGGCAAGTGGGTGCAGTGCTGGAAAGCACGGGCACTGAGAGAAGAAGTTCACAGGGAGTGGATGCAGTAAGAGTGTGGAAAGCCGTCACGTCTCACGGGCGTTGAGCAGGCAGCGAGGTCCTGGGTGCAGCCACAGCTGGCGAGCACAAGTGTTGTTCAAGAGTGACCAATGAAGGAGGAGGAGAAGGTACACGAGGAAAGATTGACAGGTACTGGAGGCGGGTCATGGAACCGAGCCAGAGTGGGGGCAGGGCAGAGCCCGGGCTGAGCAAGAAGAAACAATCTTATTGACCGATGAAACTGGTAAAAGGTACATGGAACTAGCAACACATTAAAAAGTAAGTCCTAGTCCTGGCCTACAGAGCGAGAACGCTCTCCTATGGTGGTCGATGCGTTGTACGTAGCCTCAGCCGCCGTGTTGCTGCTACTGCTGCTGCCGTGTGGAGGTACGGTGTGACTTCGTCCCTGATGGCACGAGTTTGGCCCGTTGTCTTCTTGTGAGGACCGAGGCGTGAGGACGTTGGCCGGTTGGCAGGGATGTTGCCGGCCATATTGCTGGTTCGGCAGGGGGGAGCCACGTCCAGAATCCGCCTTCCCGCTTGATGACCGTCGGAGCCATTGCCCGTTGACCAATACTGATATTCCAAGGGAGGTGAGGTGAACCCTCTTGGTCGGGAATATTCAGAATATATCAGATCTCAGTGTTCGGCGGAATGGGGGGCATTCTGGAATATTGTTGGAGGTGGTGTATTTTGTCAGTGTGCCTTGTGGTTTGTGGCATCTTTTTGGAAACCTCGGAACGGCGCATGACGGTGGCCAACGGCAAAACAGAGTTGGCTGTCGGAGACGACAATGTTTGCATTGAGGTGGATGTGGATGGGAAAGCTATTATGAGCACAATTCACGACGTGCTTCACAGTCCAACTCCGGGGCAAATTTGCTATCAGTGAGCTGCCTGACCGATAAGGGGCTTAAGGTGCTCTTCAACAAGAAAGAGGGCATCATCCGGAAGGAGGAGGACGGCGGGGTTATTGCACGTGGAAAGCGAGAGGAGAACTTGTACCTACTACGTGCAAAGATCCTCGGCAGCCGGGCGGGGTTCGACATTGCTCACATCGCAAAGAAGGACGATGGAGACATGGACCTGTGGCACTGTCACCTGTGTCACATCTGGAGGTGGTGCACACAAATGTGTGTGGACCATTTGAGTCCTCCATTGGTGGGACGCGCTACTTTGTCACCTTCATCGACGACCACAGCCGCAAGCTCTACCTCTACATCATCAAGAGAAAGAGCGATGTATTTTCGTGCATGCAGGAGTTCATGGAGGCTGTGGAGCGGTAAACAGAGTTGAAGGTGAAGGCGGTCCGGAGTGACAACGGTGACGAGTATGAGGGCTGCTCGGCATAGATGAAGAGCACGGGGATTGCGTGGCAGAAAACTACCCCATATTCTCCGCAGCATAACGGTGTCGCCGAGAGGGCAAACCGCACCATCCTCTACATGGTCCGGTCCATGTTGAGCGATGCCGGCCTCGTGTAGCGGTATTGGGGCGAGGCGGCATGGAAAGTGGTGTACATCATGAACTTGACGCTGACAAAGATGCTAAAAGACGTGGATTCCAAGGTGTGGAAGATGCCACAAGATGTATAGTGCGGGAGGAAGCCAACCGTGGCTCACCTCCGCACGTTTGGATGTGCTCTGCATGCTGTTGTGTAGGCACGGGAGGGGCGGGGTAAGCTGGACGCGCGGACTCGCCAGTACATCTTCGCCGGGTACAAGAGCGGGAGCAAGGCGTACCGGCTCTTTGAACCACGGAGGCAGTAGATCGTAAGAGTCGCGATGTCACGTTCGACGAGGACAACCGTTGGACTGACAAGGATGCAGGTCTCCCCAAGCGGGGGGAGTAGCTGCCACTCCTCGAGGGGGAGACGCCGGAGGACGCAAAAGAGGGCGACGTCCCATCAGTGCCAGCCGGCGAGAACCATCCGGGCGATGTGGGAGCGACTGATTTGCATTCAGCCGAGTCTGACAATGAGTCCAAAACTCCAGCAGCAGTGGATCTGAACAAAGAGGTGGGAAGTGAGCCCGCATCCCCACGGTCCCGGAGAGAGGGGGAGCAGGCCAGCAGTGCAAGTGGAACTGCGAGGGGGCAGCAGTAGCAGCCTCAACAGCAGTAGTCCCAGAGAAGCGGACACGCAAGGAGGACGGCAAAGAGGTTCAATGCCGCGGAGGGCATCTGGACTGTGCTCTCTTGAGCGTTCTTTGTACAAGAGGACCCTGAGACCGTCAAGGAGGAATTGCAGTAGAAGGATGGGGCTGAGCGGAAGGGAGCTATAAAATCTTAGCTCTCCTCCCATGAAGAGAATGGCACTTAGCAGCTGATTGACAGGCCGGAGGGCGCAAAAATCATTGACTCCAAATGGATCTTCAAGAAGAAGCTCACTAAGGAGGAGAAGGTGGAGCGGTACAAAGCGTGGCTGGTCGTGAAGTAGTATGCCCAGTGGAAGGGTGAACACCACGATGAAACCTTCACACCGGTGGTGAAGTTTGCCTCCATCCGCTCCATCCTCTCGGTGGCAGCAGCGCGCGACTACGAGATCCATCAAATGGATTTGAAAACCACATTCCTCAATGGTGACCTGGACAAAGAGGTCTACATGGAGGTACCAGAGGGGGTGGACGCGTCGCCGGGGAAGGTGTGCCGGCTTTACAAGGCGCTCTACGGGCTGAAGCAAGCGCCACTCATGTGGTACCTGAAAATGGATGGCTCAATAGCCGAGCTTGGCTTCAAGTTCTGTGAGGTGGATCACAGCGTGTACGTGCGGAAACAGCCAGGGTTGCACTAGATCGTGGTTCTTTACGTGGATGATCTCATCCTCGTGTCATCGGACATGGAGGAATTGGTGAACCTGAAGCGGCAGCTGGACAGTCGGTTCAAAATGACCAACATGGACGAGCTCGAGTACTACCTTGGCATCGCCATCAAGAAGGAACGCAAGATACGCATGCTCAAGATGGGGCAGGCAAAGTACGTGCTGATAGAAACTGAGGCAGCCCTCAGGGAGGTGATCAGGCTCACCAAGAGCCGCCTAGGCAGGACCAACTGTTTGTGAGAGGGAGTTGCAGGTTGTACAGACAGAAACTATGGAAGAAAATGTAGGTTTGCTGAGAAAGGGAATGTCTCAATTGCCTGTGGAGGGATAAACTAAATTATCACAGCTTTCTATCAAGCCCTTATATGCCTCATTTGGCTAAGGGAGAACTGAGATCCACTCTCTCAAAGTTCACCCTCTAGCACACTCCTAGCCTAGCGGGATGAGCGGCAGTTACCTTGTCACACATAAGAATTATGTCTCGCACGGCCTACACGGCCAGTAGTCATCGACTACTCCTTCCTTGAAGTCTCCTGGAGGTCCTTCAGCCATGTTTTCTTCTTGAAGGCTGCTCTCAGCCGTCCTGGCCAATAATCCTGCCGCCTTTTTAGCTCAAAGTGCTCAGGTCGTCACTTGAACCCGACCCATGATCTCCAAACTTTGGACATCCATGTCTCACTCAAACGGACTCCAAATTGAGTTCCGTAAAGTGCGTTGGAACCTGTGAAACATCTTCTATGCAAATTGAATGCCAGATGATTTTTATCGAGCAACCTATTTTTGTCACTTTCTGTAACTCTCATATCCATCATTCTCCCACTTTGCGAGAATGAAAATCACACAAGTTCGCACTGTCCCCTCGCCTGCTGAAAGCGGTGCGCTGCCAGCGGCTTGGTCAGGAAGTCTGCCAGCATCATGCTTAAAGGGCAGAACTTGATCTTCACCACCTGCTTTGCCACAAGCTCGAGGATGAAGTGGTACCGCAGGTCGATGTGCTTGGTGCGGGTGTGAAACTCAGCGTTCTTGGTCAGAGCGATGGCGCTCATGTTGTCACAGTAGATTCTGGTCGTTGAGGTCTGCTGCTGTCCAAGGCTTGCCAGCAGCTCACGCAGCCACACGGCTTCCTTTTCTGCTTCACTCAGGGCAATGTACTCTGCTTCGGTGGAGGAGAGGGCAACGCACTCTTGCTTCTTGCTCCTCAAGCTGATTGCACTTCTGAGCACAAACACAAACCCACTTGTCAACCTCCTTGTGTCCAGGTCACCTCCCCAATCTGCGTCGCTGTAGCCGATGAGGATGGGACTGTTGTTGCCGTTGAAGGTGAGGCAAAGGCTGTTGCTGCTGTCAAGGTAGCGCAGCAGGCGCTTGACCGCCTCCCAATGCGACACGCCAGGATTCATGCAAAACTTGCTGAGAACTCGCACTGCTTGGCTGATGCTAAGGCGCGTGCCAACTGCTGCGTACATGAGGCTCCCAACTGCTGCTTGGTATGGCATTGCTTCCATGTGGCTGCTCTGTTGCATGCCGCGGGGAGTCTGCGTCATGCTCAGCTTTGCTCCCACTTCCAGTGGTGTCACGGCCTTGCGCCCTCCTGCCATGTTGAAGCGCTTGACGATGTTGCTCACGTACGTGCTCTACGACAACTCCAAAGTCTGCTGCTGCTGGTCGCGCTTGATCTGAAGGCCAAGGTAGTAATTGAGCTCTCCCATGTCCTTCATGTCAAACCTGGCAGCAAGGGACTGCTTCACACCATCCGAAAGAGACTTGGAGTCAGATGCAATGAGCACATCATCAACATAGAGCACGATGATGGTCTGGCTTGCCTCTTGAGTGCGCCCATAGGCAGCATGGTCAGCTTCACTGCGCACAAAGCCAAGGCCAGCCGGCTGCTCATCCATCTTGTGGTACCATATTCGCGAGGCTTGCTTCAGGCCGTAGAGGGCCTTCACAAGCTTCTACACTAAACCCTCCTTCCCTTCCACGACATACCCCTCCGGCTGCTCCATGTACACATCCTCCTCAACGTCACCATTCAGAAATGCACACGTCACATCCATTTGGTGCACCTCCCAGTCCATAGCAGCAGCAAGAGCAAGGATCGCTCAGATGGATGGGAGCTTAGCGACAGGTGCAAATGTCTCATTGTAATGCACACCCTCAGTCTGCGCATACCCCTTTGCAACCAGCCGTGCTTTGTACCTGAGCACCTTACCATCCGCACCACGCTTGTGCCTGAAGATCCACCGGCATCCGATCACCCGGCTGCCACGTGGAGCTTCCTTGAGGGTCCATGTGCCGTTCTTCGTGAGTGCACCATACTCCTCGTCCGCTGTAGCACGCCAATCTGCCGCCTCAGCACTGCGCATGGCTTCAGCGAAGGTGGCTGGGTCATTGGTGACCGTGAGGAAGAGAAGCTCGAGGTCAGACGACTCCGTTGATGGTGAAATGGTGCACAGGTTCACCAGCTCCTCCAGCGGCCTCTGTTTGCTTGCGAGGTGCTCGGATCGCCTCAGCGGCTCCACAGGACCATCTGCACTTTTGTTGATGCGTGTGGACCGTCGTGGCAGCTGCTGTCTATTGCTTTGTTGCTCCTCCTCATCAGATTCTGCTACTGGGTCCTTCTCCTTCTCAGCTCCCTCCACCTCCTTGTCGTTGCCGCTGCCACCGTCATCTTCTGCACCGCCCTCTTCTTCTACCGGTACTCCTCCCACTTCTAGTACAAGTGCGGGAGCGAAGCAGAACTGCTGCCATAGGGTTCCAAGTCCAGCCCTTCACTTCCTCTTGGAATACCACATCTTGGCTGCGGATGATCTTGCATGCGGCAAGGTTGTAAAGGCGGTATCCCATGGTGTAGTAGCCGAGGAAGGCAGCCTTCACCGACTTTGCGTCCAACTTGTTACGGCTGCCGGCAGGCACGTGTACGAATGCGCCACAACCGAAGACTTTCATGTGCATCACAGTTGGCTTGCGTCCCGTCCACGCCTCCCCCGGTGTCATCAGCGGCACGGCGCGCGTGGAACTCCGGTTTTTCAGGTATACGGCAGTGTTGACCGCTTCCGCCGAAAAGGTTTGCAGGAGCTCTGCGTCTTTGAGCATGCTCCGAACATGCTCCATGAGCGTGTGGTTCGCACATTGAGCCACTCCATTCAGCTGCGGTGTTCCAGGTGGGGTGACCTCATGCCTGATCCCGCGACGATTGAGGAAGGTGCGGAAGTCATTGGAGAGGTACTCTCCTCCACCGTCGGTGCGAAGCATCTTCAACCAAATGCCACTCTGATTCTGTGCAGCAGCATTCCACACCTTGAAAGCATCAAAACACTCATCCTTGCCAGCCAGGCAAGACACCCACGTCTTCCTCGACTTGTCACCAATGAACGTGACAAAGTACAACTTGCCGGACAAGGATTGTGATGGCATGGGACCGCACAGATCAGAGTGGATGAGTGAGAGAAGCTCAGCCGCCCCCTTCCCTTCCCCTGTGAAACGAGAGCGAGCTTGCTTCCCTTCAATACATCTCTCACAAGACAATGCACTAGGCTGCTTCACCCCCTTGAGCTCCAGGCCGCAAACCATCTGCTGCATGGAGATTATGGCACCAAAGCCGAGGTAACCGAGCCAGCGGTGCCACAGGCCGATGTCGTGCTTTCCCTCTCTCGCCCCCCATGCTGAGTTGGCTTCCTTGTTCGATGCCACGTAGAGGCGGTAAAGTCCATCCTCCTTGTCCGCTTTTGCAAGTACATGCCCTGCACTTGCAGAGATGGTGCAGCCACCATTCCCAAAGCGAACCTGCATGCCTTCGGAGATGAGAGATGAGACAGAGAGGAGGTTAGCTGCCAGCCCCAGAACATGGAGCACCCCCTTCACACGACGTTCCACGTGCTTGCCCTCAACAAAAGCACAAAACACAATCTCACCCTCCCCAACCACCATTTGCACACGATTTTCCCCCATGTACACCCGACGAGGCTCGATGGCGGTATAGATGACGAACTACTCCCGACAACACGTCATGTGCTGCGTGGCTCCCGAGTCGATGATCCAGAACAAGGCGGTGGTGTTGGAGACGTGCAGGACCCGGATGGTTATCATGAATCCACTCTCCCAATCTGCTGCGTTTGCGGAAGCGTTGGACTGCTTTCCCGCTCCCACTCCAGCCGCAAGGTCCGCCTTCTCCTTTCGGCATTCGCGTGCCCAATGGCCCGGCTTCTTGTAGTAGTGGCAGTTCTCCTTCTTCTTCCCTTCTCTGTCGTTGCCCCTGGTTGGTGCTGCACCACCCCCATGACCAGAGTTGGTGACGAGAGCGACGTCCAGTACGCTTCTGCCCTCCTCTCCCTTGCGCCGCTCCTCCTCAAACAGCAGGCTCTCCTCCACATCGTTGAGGGAGAGCTTGTTACTGCGCTGGTCCAGGGCAACAATGAGAGGAGTGTAGCTGCTAGGAAGGCTAGAAAGGATGGTTAGCATGAGCACATGCTCCTTGAAAGGGTCCTCAATTGCAGCAAGCTGGTCAGCGAGAGACTTCTCCATATTGATGAAGTCAATCATGGATCCAGACTCATCCATCTTCACGGCGTGAAAGCAACGACGTAGCTGCATGTTCATGAAGATTGACTTGGATGGGTAAGTAGACTCAAGCTTTTTCTAAACCTCCTTTGGCGTGAGGATGCCACGGACGAGGAGTTTCTACCATTTGGCGAGGTGGAGGTAGATGGTGGCGAGGGTGCGGTCACACTTCTCTCGATAGGTACGGGCCTCAACAGGGGAGAGGGAGTTTTCTGCTGGTTCCTTCTTCTTCTCATCAACCTGGCTCCAGAGACCCTTCTCCATCAGCACCATTTTCATGTTGTTGCTCCAGTTGAAGAAGTTCTTTCCTTCGAACATGGCGATGTTGACGCCGGCCACCATAGAAGCGGATGTCGCCATGGTAGTGCAACGTTCATCCCACAAACAACTCTCTCACACAACAGGGTGCAAGGAATTCCTCAAGGATGAGACAAACCCTTGCTCTAGCTCTGATAGCACTGATAGAAACTGAGGCAGCCCTCAGGGAGGTGATCAGGCTCACCAAGAGCCACCTAGGCAGGACCAACTGTTTGTAAGAGGGAGTTGCAGGTTGCACAGACAGAACGTACGGAAACAAATGTAGGTTTGCTGAGAACGCGAATGTCTGAGTCAACTATTGATTGAGAAATTAAATCATCACAGCTTTCTAACAAGCCCTTATATGCCTCATTTGGCTAAGGGAGCACTGAGATCCACTCTGTCAAAGTTCACCCTCTAGCACACTCTCAGCCTAGCGGGATGAGCGGCAGTCACCTTGTCACACATAAGAATCATGTCTCGCACGGCCTGCACGGCCAGTAATCATCAACTGCTCCTTTCTTGAAGTCTCTTGGAGGCCCTTCAGCCGTCTTTTCTCCTTGAAGGCCGCTCTCAGCCGTTCTGGCCAAAAATCCTCCCGCCTTTTGAGCTCAAAGAGCTCAGGTCGTCACTTGAACCCGACCCATGATCTCCAAACTTTGGAAATCCATATCTCACTCAAACAGACTCCGAATAGAGTTCCGTAAAGTGCGTTGAAACCTGTGAAACATCGTCTATTCAAATTGAATGCCAGATGATTTTTATCGAGCAACCTATTTTTGTCACGTTCTGTCACTCTCATATCCATCACGTGCAAGAGGTGCTCCACCGCTACAACATGGAGGAATGCAACCCCATCGGCACACCCATGACTACCACGTGTGAGCTTAGCCTGAGCATGGATGCAAGCACGGAAGAGGAGAAGGAGGAGATGACAGCTGTGCCATACCAGTCTGCGGTGGGGAGCATCATGTACGCCATGGTGGCGACACGGCCCGACCTGGCCTTTGCGGAGGGTCAATTGAGCTGCTATGTTCTAGACCCCGGGCCGCTATACTGGCAAGCCGTGAAGCGGATCCTCCAGTATCTCAAGGTGAAAAAACATTCACGACTCGTGTTTGGAGGGGGAGCGCGTGACAACTCCCTCAAGTTGGTCGGCTACTCCCATGCCGACTGGGCTGGTGATGTGGATGACAGAAAATCAACGTTGGGGTACGTGTTTGTGCTTGGTGGTGCAGCGGTTTCATGGGCCAGCAGGAAGCAGGACTATGTGGCTTAGTCCAGCATCGAAGCAGAGTACATGGCAAAGGAGGCGTTGTGGCTGCGGCGGCTACTAAAGGAGATTGGGGTGCCCCAAGAGAAGCCAACGGTACTCAACGTTGACAACATGACTGCCATCAGCCTCACCCAGAACCCAGTGCTGCACGAGAGGAACATGCACATCGAGATCTGGCATCACTATGCGCGAGACTTGGTGGAAAAGGGAGATGCGGCTATCGTGCATTGTGGCACTAAGCGCATGCTTGCTGACGCCATGACCAAGGCACATCCCAAGGACAGGCACAATGCAAGCTGAATGGAGCTCGGTCTGCGCTGTGAGGTTTAAAATGTTGCAGGTTCCAAGGATAGGGCATCAAGGCTGCGGTGCAAGGGGGAGATTGTTGACATGGTGTGTCCCTTGCCATGAGTGCCGTTGATTGTACTCCCTGGTTCAACCATTGCAGAGTGGTCGAACACCTGATCTGACTTTAGATTTGGATTCCTTGGATTGTTCCATGCAAGATCAAGCTTTGAATCGCTCGATTTGAGTGAGTATTCAGAAAGTAAGCCTAGCCCGAAGTTCGGGTGTTTGGCGGGTGGAACCTGGTACCCGCCATGGGTGGCCGGATAATCCACAGCCAGTCATCTGAGTTCGTCTCCAATGAGCTCCGAATGCACCTGGGCCAAGAATGAAGTGACTAGAGGGACTCCCTTGACCAGGGTGACCTTCTCCTTAACTTGTGGACGAGGAAAGGTGCTTCGACGGGTCATCGTTGAAGCACCTCCCGCTGCCTAGCGTACAAGGCAAGGTGGACGGCTCCACCAAGGGTTACTTTGACGGCCGTAGCAGGGGCTATAGTGCTCCGATTTGGGCATGCTTGGATGCATTGAAAGCTTACATCACAGGCTATAAGGATCTGATGTAATCTCACTATGCTAGCTAATAAAGACGTGTTTTGATTCAGTTCCACTGAATGCAACATGTTCTGCCCACTCCTATCTGTGATCCTTGTGCTCCACACTCTTCACCAAAGGTATCCATTGGCTTCCCCAAACACTGGTAGAGTGTATCAGTGAATGCTAGGCATCCTTGGGGGTGCCTCCACACCCACTACTGCCAGAACACGCACCCATGCAATACTTGGCATGTACAAAGATACGCACTCAGCATGCAGCACAAACCCAATCACGTAGGGTATACACATGGAACACACACACACACACACACACACACACACACAC
>SZWC01007772.1:11323-35376 GCA_023375785.1 Penium margaritaceum | reverse complement strand
GGGGAGACGCACGCGATGTCCACAAACTTGGAGCAGGTATAAATTATTCATTTGCGAGAGGATCTCCTTACATTCTACCATATAAACCTCTGTTACTTTCACTAATCCGCTGTTCATTAGGAGGTGTGCACCAAACTGGGGTTTGGACATAGTTAGGATGTCAATAGATGCTATATTGTGCATGACCTAGTCAAAAAGGCCAAGTTATACTTTTTATGGTCACGTGGAAAGATACTTTTGGAAGGAATGATGAAGTCACACATCGTGTTGTACTTGACTTCATCCAACAAGGCCCGTCCAGCCGGCGATGGTTGATTGCTAATTTTCCAGTGAGCACAATGGCAAAAGGGCCAGGGGAGATGTCTCCACTCTCTGTCAGGAATATGTCCTAGCGTGCTCTGATCCACCTAAGTGTCTATGGCTACTTAGTACAAAGAGAGTTCCAAGGGAGGTGTGTGTGTTGGGTCGCCACAACACCAAGCATCTCATTCTTATAGCCTGCGATCTGAGCTTTCCAACGCATCCAAGCACACCCAAAACGGAGCAGTAGGACCCCTGCTACAGTCATTGGAGTAACTAATGGTGGAGCCGCCCACCATGCCCACGAACGGGAGTGACGGGAGGCGCCTCAACGGTGGCCTGTCGAAGCGCCCTTCCTGGTCCTCAAAGATGGGGGGAGGCTCACCCTGGTCTAGGAGACCTCCCACGTCCCTTCCTTTATGGCCCATGTGCATATGGAGCTCATTGAAGTCGAACTCGGACCTCTGGTGGTGAAGTTATCCCGTCACCAACGACGGAACCCAGATTCCACCCACCTACCACCAGAACTTTGGATGGGGCTAACGTTCTTAACTCTCAACCAAATTGAGCAAATGAAAGCTCAAAACCACATGGCAAAATCCACGATGTCCAAATCTGCAATCAGATCAGACATCCAACCCACTCTCCACTGATCGAACTAGGAAAACGGCAAACGGTATCTATGGCAGGGGTGCTTTTTGACAATCTCCCTTGTGCACCTTCCATGCCGGATGCCTCATGCTCACTCGTGCTCATCCGCTCCTGCGCCTTTAAGCCCTTCGTAGCTTGTCAACCCAAGCCCTGCAAGGCTGATGTCGTGCCGATCCTGGGGCTGCGTCCTGGTCAAGCAATCTGCAAGCATGTGCTTCATGCTGCATTGTTGCAACACAGCCTGTCCCTTCTCTACCATGTCGCGCGCGTAGTGGTAGCACACATCAATGTGCTTCGTCCTTCTTTGCGGCGTCGGGTTGTTGGTCAGCAAGATGGAGCCGGTGTTGTCCTCCTGAACCACCGTAGGCTCCTGCTGCGGCAGGCCCAGCTCCCCCAGCAATCTACGGAGCCACACCGTTTCCTTGACCTCCTCGGCCAGAGCGATATTCTTCGCCTCCACTGTGGAGGTGGTGACGTAGTCCTGCTTCCTGCTGCACCACAAGACAGCTGCACCTGCAAGGAAGAACACATAGCCAGAAGTGGACCTCCTCTTGTCCACATCGTCTGTGTAGTTTGCGTCAGTGTAACAGACCAACCGCAAGGGGTCTGACTTCCCCTTTTCAGGCACGCATGCCACGTTGCTTGCAAGTATTGGAGGATGCGCTTCGCCGCCTGCCAGTGTAGTGGCCCAGGGTAGGCCACAAACCTGCTAACCTGATCCACCACATAGCCAAGGTCCAGCCGAGTCGCAACCATGGCATACATCAGGCTGCCCACCACAGATTGGCAGGGCACCTCTGCCATGTCCTCCTTCTCCTCTTTAGTTTGCAACGCCATCGCCGCACCCAGCTCACAGCATGTAGAGACCGGACTACCCACTGGTTTGTAGTCCTCCATGCCGTACTGCTTCAAGACCTTGGCCACGTACTTGGCCTGCCCCAGCTGAAGCGTGTGCGCCCTCCGGTTCTACATAATGCTCACCCCAAGGTAGTACTCCAGCTCCCCCATGTCCATCATCTTGAATCTGCTGCTCAGCGGCTCCTTGAGCTGCTGCAAAGCCGCCAGATCTGATGAGCACAGGAGCAGATCGTCAACGTAGAATGCGACAATGTGATGAAGTCCCTTGCTGCATCGCACGTACACGCTGTGGTCTGACTCACAGTGCTTGAAGCCGAGCTCTGCCATGTAGCCGTCCATCTGCTGGTACCAGTACTTGGGCGCCTGTTTTAGCCCGTACAAGGCCTTCCGCAACTTGCACACCTTGCCCTCTGGTGCATCCAGTCCCTCCGGCACCTCAAGGTAAATCTCCTCATTGATAGTTCCATTAAAGAATGTCATCTTGACATCCATTTGGTGGATCTCCATGTCCTTTGCTGCTGCCACCATGAGGATCGTCCTGATGCTTGTGAACTTGGCGACGGGTGTGAACGTCTTGTCTTAATGTTCACCTTTCCGCTGTGCATACCCCTTCGTCACCAGCTGTGCCTTATACTTCTCCACCTTGCTATCCTTGGTGAGCTTCACCTTGAACACCCACTTGGAGCTGATCACTTTTGCCCCCTCAGGCCAATCCACCAGCTCCCAAGTGCCGTTCTCAGCAAGGGATGCAAGTTCAGATTTTATTGCTTTGCCCTACTGCTACTTGTTAGGCTGTGTAAGCGCCTCTTGCACAGTTGTAGACTCTGTTGCAGCTGCCATTATGCACCGTGCCATGCCGACCCAGTGGCCCGTGCTTGCGTTGTACCGTTTTGCCGCATTCCGTTACCTTCGGCTGCGACGCGGCAACCTTGGTGTCACAAGCTGCTCATCCTGCTGCGGCTCTACTGCAATGTTGTCCTTGGCCGCGGGTTCCCCTGCGTTGGCTGCTACGTCCTGTGCTCCAGTGGCATGTGCACCTGCTGCACTGCCCTGTTGCGCTTCAGCACCAGCGTCCTCCGAGGCATCGACCTCTGCAGCCGCCGGCTCCTCCTCACATTCAAGGAGTTCGAACCACCCCCCCTAATTTGGAGATTGCGCTGCATCAATGTTGTTGCTACTGTTGTAGTAGCTTTGTTGCTCATCAAATGTGACATTGCGCCTGGTGATGATGTCCTCTTGTGGGTCGAAGAGGTGGTACGCCTTGAGTGCACTCTCGTACGCAAAAAAACACGTGCGCCTTTGTACACGGGTCCAGTTTGGAGTCTTTTCTTGGCACGATCTGCACCAACATGTGCGCCTTGCACCCAAACGCTTTCAGCTGCACCACGCTTGGTTTACGCCCTCTCCACGCCTCTTGTGGCATCTTCCAGCCGCCTTTCCCCTTCAGCATTGCCGTTGGGGTGAGGTTGGTGATGTAGCACACCGTACTCATGGCCTCGGGACGCAGGGTCCGTGGCAGTTTAGCGTCCACGAGCATCGTCCGTGCCATGGTGAGTAGCGTCTAGTTCGCACGCTCCGCCACGCCATTAGAGTGAGACGTGTACGGAGTGGTTGGCTGCCACTCAATCCCCTGCTCCTTCAGCCACCCTCCGCAGCCCACGTACTCGCCGCCATTGTCGTCGTGTAGTGCTCGGACCTTGCAGCCAGTCTGCCTCTCCACTGCTGTGACATACTTCTTCAGCCGGTCCATCACATCGCTTTTCAGCTTTAGAAAGAAGACGGTGGGTTTTTGATTGCAATCATCGACAAAAGGTGACAAAGTACCACGCAACACCAATGGACGGTGTCCTGATTGGTCTGCACACATCACTGTGCACAACCTCAAGCAGGTTCTCAGCCCGTCGTTGTCCGTCTTCAAACGGATTGTGCTTTGCCTTGTCCATGATGCAAGGCTCACACATGTACTCTGCGGAATCTGCTGCACCGGTGATGTTGAGGCCGCGAACCATGTTGCGCTTTGCCATCTCCTGCACGATTGCGGGCGATGAGTGCCCCAGCCGCCGGTGCCACAGCTACAAGTCTGCTCCCCCGCCTTTTGCAAGGTTGACGATGCGTGCTGGTGGATCTACTGTATTTACGGCTGAGGGGATGACCTTGGTCTCAACGATGTAGAGGCATCCCTCATGGTTTGCTTTGTTCACGACCTCACTGCCGCCATCCATCCATACGAGTGCACTTTTCTTGCGGAAGATCACTTCACACCCCTTGTCCGTCAAGCGGCTCACACTCAAAATGTCAGCCAGGCCGGGGACATGCTGTACGTTTTGAATAATACGCTGCACCCTTTTACCACCAACCACCATCTCCACATCCACATTATCTTGGCCGGCCGCAGGTTTGACCTTGTCCTTAGCGACCACCATGGATTTGGCAGACTTGGTGTAGTTGATGAACCCCACCTTCTCGACTTGGGTACGTTCCTCTGTACCTCAGTCAAGGCACCGCTGGTTGGCACCCTTTAGGTCATGGTTCTTCGTACCATTGAGGAGTGCCTTCTTGCCTTTGGTGCCTTTGCTGCTGGCCAGTGCCTCCTCCGGACACTCCTTGGCCCAATGACCCTCCTTGCCACAATTATGGCAGGCGCCCTTCTTGGCGCCCTTGTTGCCACCGCCCTTATCGCCGCCTCGCTTGCCGGTACTGCTGCCACCCTGCGTTTTGGTGACTAGGGCAGTTGAGGATGATGAGGTCTTGCCACCGCTCTGACGGTACACTTCGTTGCACAAGTACTCGGTGACTGTGCCATAGGTGAGTTTATCCTCCTCCAAACCTCCCGATACGGTGATGAGAGGGCTCCAACTTTTGGGTAGAGCCATGAGCTGCACCATCGCTTGCATCTTCGTGTCAATCTTCCAACCCACATCATTGCATTGCGAGGCAAGAGACTCGATCTACCGCATCGCAGAAATGACGTCCTCACCCTCCTCGATCCTCACCGACAAGAGTTGCTTCATTGCAAAGAACTTGTTGGCTAGGGATGTTGATTGGTGGATGGAGCGGAGCTCCTTCCACACGTCTGCTACCAAACGTGCAGCCATGGAAATAGACCCATTGAGATTCATGCAGCACGGACAGTAGGAGCATTAGTGCATCCATGTTCTTCTTTGCAAAGGCCGTCTTCTCCTCGTTTGTTGCGCTCGCACCTTGAACCTCTGTGTCCTTCATAAGCTCCAGCATTCCTTTGTGCACAAGGTGGATCTCAAAATTCCACCACCACAGCCCAAATCCAGGGTTGCTCTTTTCTTTTGGATGGGCAAGGACTCTGTTGTCTGTGCCATGTTGAACTTCTGCGATGGACAGTCTCGAACTGCGACGGCAAAGTCGCCTGGAGCGACACTCCTGTGCATTGCGGAAGCCGTGGATGTCTTGGTCGGCAGGTCAGGACTGTGGGCCCATAACCCTTTGTCAGGAATTTGTCCTGGTGTGCTCTAATCCACCTTAGTGTCTGTGGCTGCTTAGTGGAAAGAGAATTCCAAGGGAGGTGTGTGCTTTGGGTTCCCACAACACCAAGGGAGCAGAATTCTGGTAGAATGCAGATTGCAGAAACTGAGAAAAGGCTGAAGAGTGTTAATGGTTAGTTATTTTGGTGAGATTACATCAAATACTATAGCCTGTGATCTGAGATTTCCAACGCATCCAAGCACACCCAAAACAAAGCAGTAGAGCCCCTGCTACGGCCATTGGAGTAACCCATGGTGGAGTCATCCACCATGCCCACGAACGGGTGACGGGAGGTGCTTCGACGGTGGCCTTTCGAAGCGCCCTTCCTGGCCCTCCAACATGGGGGGTGGCTCGCCCTGGTCCAGGAGACCTCCCACTTCCCTTCCTTTATGGCCCATGTGCCTTTGGAGCTCATTGAAGTCAAACTCGGCCCACTGGTGGTGAAATAATCCCGTCACCAATGACGGAACCCAGATTCCACCCACCTATCACCCGGACTTCGGATGGGGCTAACTTTCTAAATTCTCAACCAAATCGAGCAACAGAAATCTTGAAACTGCATGGCAAAACTCAGGGAGTCCAAATCTGCAATCAGATCAGACATTCAACCACTATCTAGTGGTCAAATTAGGAAAATGGCAAACGGCATCCATGGCAGGGGCACTTTTTGACACTCTCGTCCGTGACCCTCAGTCTATCTATACTAGCCTGATCTATACTGTGCCTCTGTTTGGGTCAGGAGAGAGAGCACTAGCTATGACTCTCCTACCCGTGTGTACCTGTTATTTCAAAGTGAAAATCAGGGGCATTTGGATACATTATTACAGGAATTATACATGCGTGAGGAGTAGCAACACGGAGCAAGCGAAGAGCATGAGAACTGCGGCACTCCAGCGTGGCAGCTCAGAGCAGCATGACACTATAATGTCCGGTCAACACTTGACCGAGGCGTCGACCCCGCCTCTGGACCAACGCGGAATACCGACTCAAGAAAAAGCTATCCGGACTTCTAAAACTTGTGTGCTTTCAGCATAGGGCAGTAGTACCATTACTAATTAGAATCCGTAGATCTCTGTCATTTCTTAATGGTTTTGAGTGATTCTTTCAGCAGTCCCTCATCTGGACTTTCCTCTTCAGTTCCAGATACCATTCATGAGCAATGGAGACTGAAAGTGTATTCCTTATGCACAGATGCGTGACGGATTGTCCAGTCAAAAAACTCATACATAAATAGCAAAAGCAAACTGCACAGTGGCAATGGAGTTCTGTCCTGATAAGCATTCAAGAGACTGGCGGATCATTTTTCCAAGACGTGGTATCAGAGCAAAGGCCTATAATCAGGTCAATTGAGCCATGAGGTGCATTCTATGAGCCTCCTTGAAGATGCTTCCTTTTTTTGTTACAACGAAGCAGATATGAGCTGCGAAACTCAAAACTGAGGCCATCATGGCCACATGAAATTGAGATGATATCAAACTTGAGCCCTTTGACAGCGACAAATTCACAAGTTTGTATTTGACATCAAATCCATTCTTTTGAATAAATGAGTAAAAAGGCTGGTTTCTGACCCACCAACAGATACTCTTGACACTGCTGCAACCACGGAACAAAAAGTCCGATGGCAAAGGAGGTGCGACCAGGCATTCTCCACCATCACTTTACATGTGACAGAAATACTCAAGTTCTTGATATGCTATAGAAACACGACACTAGATCCACGGGCTGCGTGGAAGGCACTGAAACAGTGATACGACTAAGTCAGTGATCTGGAGCTCAGTATCTTACTAAAAGAATTCCATCAAAGAAGATGGCAGAGGGCACTCGCTTGGATGACCACATTACCTACATCAAAACTATGGCCAGAATATGCACAGACGTGGGAAAAAATCCATTTCGGAATCTGTTCTGATCCTAACTCTGTTCAGCGGGCTCCCGAGCAGATTGAACTCACCCGTGGAGAGAAAACAAATGTTTCAAGAGCAAAGAAGCTCTTTGATGAACGACTAAAAGTTCTCAAAGCAGGACAGCATGATGTAAAAATGAATATCAGCAGGCAGTTTTACCATCAGTAGCTGCATCATCATCACCATACAAACTGAAAATGGAGAAGGCTTGTGAAGCACTGCTTCATACAGAATAAAAGTTGATAAAAGAAGCAGGAGGAGAGTCAGCACTTCATACCTCACTTCAGAATCAGCGACAGAAAACATATGAGTTTTATGGAAATGGACGAGGCTATGAACAAGGGCACTGAGAATCATCAGGAGGCCACAACAACACATCCCATCAACATCATGGAATTCTGTCTTTTCATCCTGAAAACCTCAGAAACCATGGAACCGGGGCTTCTGATTTCAATCATTTTCTCAACGTGACCTGTTACAAGTATGGAAAGAAAGGGCATACCTTTCAAATCTGTTCATTACCTCGTTGATGTTCACTACAACAACAACATGCTCTCCTGAAATCTGTGATACATGATGTGAAAGACGCAGCTGGCAGAAATTGCAGCCATGAAAATGACTCCTGGACTTATGAGGACCTACGTCTGGGTCAAATTCTTACGCTACAAGTCCAAGGCTCTAGACATCGTTTATATCATGGCTTGGGGGAATTGAAATCAAACAGAGACTTCCGTCAAGAGGATTTGCAGTGATGATGGAGGGGAGTTTGTCAACGCCACTTTGGAACGGTTGTATGACAGCAAGGGCATCATCCATCAAACAACAGTGCCGCTGATCCCAAAGCAGAATGGAAAAACGGAACGGATGAACAGAATACTCCTTGACCGTTCACGCACCATACTTCACACTGCGGAATTCGCAGCCAAATTCTGGACAGAGGCAATATCCACGGTTGGGTACACAAGTAACGAAAAGATGCATGCAAGTTGTGGAACACCATATGAAGCCTGGAGTGGGAACCGTCCAAAATTTAGCTACTTTTGCATGTTTGGATGCACGGCACACGCCTGAATCAATGCAGACAAATGCACTTAACTGGGCTCCCACAACATACAGGGCTATCTCCTTGGCTATGAGGAGGGTGGAAACGCCTACCAACTGTGGGACAACATCACAAAGACAAACTTCCCCAGCAGAAGTATTACCTTTGATGAAACATTCCCAGACCGCACAATTTTAATGATGCAGCCAGCACTTACACGCACCGTTTCCCTAGACGATGCTACTGAACTCAACCAGCATCTATTAAATTCTCTGTGGATCCGATGCCAGACGGGCATGAGGGGGTGCTGCCCCCTGTCATTCCAGCAGAGCATGTTCCAGTCTCACAAGTGCTGCCACTGATCTCCTATCTCAACAAAGTCTGCCCTCCCTACCAGTGGCACAGCCTGCTCTGCACTGATCAGCATGGATCCCTTCACGTCCGGGCCCCTCTGCTCACCTCAGTGCAGACGACCTTGATAATGATCGTTGCAACATTTCCCTTGTGACTCCGATTGTCAACCCCTCAAGCTGCAAAGAAGCAACTACACGACCTGATGCTGCATACTGGCACGCAGCTGCTGTTGAATAGTTTAAACAACTCCAGAAGCAAGCCAATTGGACTCTTGTTCCCCGGCCATCCAATGCTCCTATCATCGCCTACAAATGGGTGTTCTAGCAAAAGTTGGATGATAACAGCAACCCCTGAAGGTACAAGGCTCGTCTGGTTGCCCGTGGCTACCATAAGGTCCTCGGACTCAATTACAGTGATACTTTTGTGCCTGTCACAAAGTACCCCTCTATCCGTTTGATCTTAGCGCTGGCAACTTCCAATGATTGGCATCTTCATCAGATGGACATCAAATCAGAATGTTTTAACAGAGACCTTGAGGGAACTGTTTACATGATGGAGCCAAAGGGTTTTGTTGAGCAGGAGGGGGACATCTTGTTTGTCTGCTCAATAAATCCCTCTATGGACTCAAGCAGGCTCCGCAACAGTGGAACAAGACAATCCAGTTATTCTTTTTGTCCCTGGAACTTTAAGGGGTTTATTCTGACCACTTTATTTTTCCATGGTCCATCCCCTCTCAGTGTCATTCTATATTGTGATGACCTGATAATCTTTGGGCTTTCTCCACCCGTTATGTCCACCTTCGAGCAGCAGCCGGCTCTGACCTTTGAGATGCAAGACACGGGGCAGCTGAACTGCTACCTATGGATCCAGGTACACCACAACATGTTTCAACCGCAGGTCTCCCTTTCTCAGGCCACTTATGTTCAGCGCATGGCCGAGAAGTTCAACTTGGGCAAATCTGCTCTCATTTCCACACCCTTGGTTCCAAACCATGGGCTGACTTATCCCCCAACACCAGACACCCTGGCCTCCCCTGCTGAGGCCAAAGTGTACCCTAGCATGGTGGGGTTTCTTATCTATGCTTCTGTTGGAACCCGGCCTGACTTATACTACGCAGTGGGCATTTTTAGTCAGGGTTGCAAGGCGCCCACAAAGGATAACCTAACAGCGGCAAAGAGGTGCATCCGCTACCTCCGCAGCACGTCCACTTAGGCAATTCGCAACACAAAACATATTGTCCTCTTCTCACTGGTTTTTGTGATGCAGATCTCTCCAGTGACCAGAGAAACAGCAAATCAACCCCTGGCTATGTCTTCAAAAACAATGGCGGACTAGTGTCATGGAGGTCTAAGAAACATTCAGTGGTGGCTCTGTCCTCGAATGAGGTAGAATATATCTCACAAAGGAAATGCACCAGAGAAGCAATATGGCTCCAAATACTGCTCAGAGAATAGGGCTTTGTTTAGCTGGATCTGACCATTATCTATTGTGACAAGCAAAGTGTGATTGCCCTGGCTGATGATCCTGTGCCTCACAACAGAACCAAGCACCTGAAAAGACAATTCCACCATGTGATGGATGCAGTGGCTGAAGGTGATGTGGACATGGTTTATGTTGAAACCAAAAATCAAGAGGCGGATATCTTCACAAAGTCACTGAATGGCAAGCAACATCTTGGCAAGCAACTGTACAAGCGCCTCGGTCTCACTCAAGTGTTACAGAAGCAGAAGTGAGGCTGAGCGAGCGCAAGCAGCACAACACAGCCTAGAACATTACAAATTGTCTGTAGCAAGGATCACAGTACGTTGCGCTAGCGTTGACTCGTGGTTTGACTGTTTGACTGCTTGAGTGCTGACTGGCGGACTGAGTACCTGACCACAAGAGAGAGAGGGACAGTGGGACAGTACCCTATAACTGCAATCCAGATTTTTGGATATGCGGAGTGAGGATCGAGAGGAAAGGAATTGAACCAACCGCTCCTCTTCTCAAACCCTCAAATGATTGCTCAAACCACTGTCCGTGCACTCATCCTTCTATTCATCAATTCACCATAGCCAGAAATGCAAAAGTGAAGGGGGCCAAGAGTTGTAGGGTCATCAAATGTTCAGACCATGAGGATTGTAGCCCCACAGAATGGGATTGGATCAAAAAGGGGGAAATGTGGAAATCTGGCATAATCCGTGTCCAAACTCATCTGTGCCAATGAGCAAAATGGCACAAAGGCTAGGGGAGAGGTCACCATTCTCTCCACTGAGCCTCAGTGTGTTAGAAGAATGGAGCGAGTAATAGGAGAAGCGAGCAGAAGCAATGAGATATACGGAAGCATGGGAGATTAGTGACGGCAGCAAAGAGCACTGGAACAATACAGGGAGTTAGTTGTAGTAGTCCAGATAGAAGAGTAGCGGCTTAAGGTAGTTCGGTGAGGTCGTTGAACGGTTTGCACCGCGCCTTGCCCAAAATGCAAGGCTCGCACTTCTTGTGCTTTGCTACATCTTTCTTCTCTTCCGCACCGTCGATGACGAGGCCACGTACCAGCTTGCGCTTTGTCATTTCCTTTATGATTGCGGGCGAGAAATACTGCAGTCGTTGGTTTTAGAGCCCCAGATCAGCTCTCCCTCCTTTGGCAAGGTTGACGGTGTGTTCCTGCAAGTCTGTTGAATCTGTCGTCGCGGGGATCACCTTGGTCTCCACAATGTAGAGGCATCCCTCATGATTAGCCTCCATCACGGGCTTGTTGCCACCGTCCTTCTGCATGACTGCCCCCTTTCTCTTGAAGAGCACCTCTTACCCCTTGTCCGTCAAGCGGCTGACACTTGGAATGTCAACCAAGCCAGGTACGTACTGTACGTCTTTGATAATGCGCTGTACCTGCTTTCCACCAACCATTACCTCCACGTCCACGTCTCCTTGGCCAGCCTACGGCTCGACTTTCTCATTCTCCACCACCATGGGTTTGCTTGACTTTGTGTAGTTGATGAACCCAACCTTCTTCACCTGGGTATGCTCCTCTGCTTTGGAGTCAAGGAATCACCAGTTAGCCTTCTTGAGGTAGTGGTTTTGAGTGCCATTGAGAAGCACCTTCTTGCCTTTGGTGTCCTTGCTGCCGGCCTTTGCCTACTTGGGGCTTTCATGGGCCAAGTGGCCCTCCTTGCCGCAATTGCGGCATGCACCCTTCTTGACGCCCTTCTTGCCACTGCCATGTCTGCCTCCTCCTTTGCCCCCACTTCCGCCACCACACATTTTCATGACGAGGGCCAATGAGGAAGACGAGGACTTACGACAGCTCAGTTGCTGCGTCTTGTTGCCGATGTACTCTGCGACCATGCCATAGGTGAGCCTGTTCTCTGTCCATCCTCCCAAGATGGTGATGAGAGGGCTCCAGCTGTCAAGAAGGGCCATGAGGAGGGTCATCGCCTGCAGCTGCGTGTCGATCTGCATCCCACGTCATCGCACTATGAGACGAGCGGCTTGATCTGCTCCATAGTGGAGATGAAATCATCTCCCTCCTTGATTCTCACCGTCAGGAGTCGCTTCGTTGCGAAGATTTTATTCGCCAACAACTTGGATTGATGGATGGCACAAAGTTTTTGCCAAGCGTCGGCTGCCAGATTGCAGCCCTGGAAGTAGCTCCATTGCGACTCCAGCAATGGGGTGAGGAAGCATAAGCACCTCCGTGTTCTTCTTTGCAAAGTCCTCGTCAGCGCTTCTGTCATCGTTGTTTTGTTGAGGATTTCCGTTCCCTTCATGACCTCCAGCAGCCCCTTATGCACGAGGTGTAGCTTGAAGTGCCACATACATAGTCCAAAGCCTGGGCTGCTCGCATAATTCTGGATGCGCTGCGTCTTCTTCTGTGCCATTTGCACAGTCTTCCACTCCGGGACCTCACAGATTGACAGCGATGTTGTCCGCGACGATAATCCCATCTTCCGCAAATGTCAAGAACGATGTGAGAACCAGTCAGGGTCGTGGGCCCATAACCCTTTGTCAGAAAATGGCCCCTGGTTGGTGGCAGTTGCAACTTGGCCGGACCGATCTTCACTGTGTTCTCGGCTACTTTTGTGCAGGTTCTAAGTCTAAGCGTGAGCTTTCTGGTCGCCTCACGCTATGTTTCTAAAGGTGGAAGGGAGTTGTGAGACAGTCGCTTTTGTGAAGGGAATAATTCAATTTTACATTAGTTTTTGGACAAATGTTTAGATCAGAAAGATCTATACAATTGTAGGGCTAGTTATGAGCTCTCTAACGAACCGAACCATGCGTGATTTAGATCACCAGAGCTCCCGCTACGTCAGCCAAGTGGGGCACCCCAGTCCAGCCACTCAGTTGGCGGTGCGCACCACGTCGTCCACTAAGGCACCCTCACACATCAAGGACCCATCGAAACGCCATTCTGGAGGCACATATGTCCCTACACGTAGTGGCAATGCCCCTCGTGCCTTTGGAGTCTGTTTCAAAGAGTTAATCATCGAGTTTGGTGATGGGGATTGATGTGTTTTGACACCTATTTGTGGACCTGCAGTCGGGGTTTTGACTATGTCCCCGACTAACAAACCACACAACTCAGTTTCAGACGCCAAGCCAGTAACAAACGGCACAACTGACATCTGGCAAATCATTCACCGGATGCCTCGGCTCTCTTCTGGAGCAAAATCCCCAGATGGACATTTGTTACTCGTTCTGGTCAATTATTCACCGGCAGATGAACAGCGGCCGACTTTCAGAGCCGTCACGCACACCCAAATTCTGGAAGCCCTCCCTTGTTACTCGTCCGATTCCGGTGAAACAACTTCCACCAGCTTCAGCAACTTGTCAACTTTAAGGGGTAAATCTCCATTTTAGGATCCGAGAAATGCTCGAGCCACTAGATCCAACTGCGATGATTTTCCTCTCTGGCGACTTGTCGGTGCCTCCCGGTGCCACACTTGGGCATGCAGAGGGGCATATCTTTAACACCGCCATGGTCAAGATCAGGTATATTTTCCTGATCATGACCACGGTGGTGCCACTGTTAAGCTTTGTTCTGCATCATGTAATACAATGAACGTCTACTCAAGATTTTACCTCAAAACAGTTATCCAAGATCAGTGTGGGTCTTTCCCATCATCAACCGTACAGCTATCAAAACAATGACACAGTCTATTGCAGTGCAAGCTACTTTGCTCGGCCATGTCACTTTGTAGCACCATATGACAGCAGTACCTTTGCCACTTCCTTGTGATTCTTCCTCCTAGCATAGAACAATGCAGTACTGCCACCTTGAGTTGTAGCTTCAACATCTGCACCATGGTCTACACTGCTGGGCAAGAATTAGACCAGTAAACTGTATCTCTTCACGAGCATACACATCTGGGCCATGCTCCAGCAGAACAGTCACCACTTGATGATGTTCATCCACGGAAGCACAAATGAGAGCAGTCTATAGCAAGTTGTCACAGACTTTCACGTCTGTGCCACGTTCAAAGAGTAACTGTACAATGTCTTCCTTCCCACAACAGGCTGCTTCCAATAAGGGGGTGCACTGATGCACGTCCCATTCCTACAGTTGCAAGTGTGCTCTTTAATGTTATATTAGAATCTTGAATTCAAAGTGACTGGCGACCGCTGCCCAAAAAAAAAGGGTCTTTTATCGCCTGACTATGATGCAAACTACGACATCTCTATCGTCTCCTTACGGTGCCACAGACAGGGATGGCAGCGGTACTACTGATATCATGGTATACCGCGGTTTTGAACAGCGGTATCTTGGTACCGAAGTACCATTAATTTTTTGGCGGTACCAGTACAGTATCCGTACTCACCTTGAGGGGTACCCTCTTCCGTACCGCGGCACATTCCAACTAGTAGAAAAACACGTAAGATTGTGTTGTTGATTATCGTTTTTGGCCTGTTCTGCAGTTTGAAAGTGGATTTCGAAGTTCATTCAGACAAGGCTTTCCACGGTGGTCAATTTTCACACTAAAGTAGGTTTTATGATCGATGGTAGCAACTGTACCGCGGTACAACTGTAATACCATGGTGTTTTAGTACTACCGCTGGTAGCGCGGTACCGGTACCAGTATCGGTACTCACCCGCCAGAAAACTAGAACACCGCGGTACGGATACCATGGTACTCGAGTTCCGCGGTACACAATACCGTGGTTTGCCATCCATGGCCATTGATTGTACAGCCAGACTTGGATCCGTTTTCTTGGTCCTTTTCACACACTCTCCACTATCCTCTGGGCCAAGACGCACCACATGCCTGTCATTGGGTAACACATGCAGGTAGGTGCAGCAACTTTGTTAACGAAAGATCCATAAATTCTATTCACAAACATCGATAGTAAACCTTGGAGGGCAAGTGGAATCATGCAGGTGGACTCCACCTTCCTCCACCAGTACTTTTGGTCAATCGATGTCTGTTTCCGCAGATTTGTCACCACGTCTACTGTACACTTGCTCATGATTCTTCCCCTGACCATGCACCCTTCTCTTCCGTCCTGTTGTTGACCCTTGCCTTTCAATGTTGCACCCACCATTTGGTCAGTTCCATTCTCAGCAGCCTTGAAGCAACTTGTCATGTTGTGTTTTCTGGTCCTTTTACGTTCACTTTCAATTCTTGCAGCAGCGTGTGCACAGCCTATGCAGCCATTGTGTAAGGTACTTCTGTACATGGAGCTGCCAGGACGGCAGCACTGGCCTCCATCGACAGGCTGACCAGTTGAAAAGGCTGAAATGGTTGCAAACGGTCCAAAGGGTTTTTCTGACCGACATTCTAGTTGCTACACCGACGGCAGCACCGAGATCTTTCTACAGTTGCTGATGGCTTAATATGGTGTGACGAAAACCATACTGCAGACATCATAGGATTTCTGCAACAAAAACTTTTCACCATACGGAGCTTTCACTATGCAGACACAGCGTGTTGTGAATGACTAACGTTTCAGTACTGTCTGCACAAAAATGTATAGCCAGCCGTTTTGTGAAAGGCCATAGCTTCTACCATGCAGTGATCTCCTAACCCACTGAATCATCCAATGCAAACACACGGTGAATCAACCTTCTGTGGCAATCGTGGAGCACATTCATAAAAGGTGGCTTGAAGATTTGTTTGACAGGAAACAAGTGAGATCCCGGTTTTGATGTTGCTCAGTTCACTAACCATTACGAGTACTCCCAACTCCATTGTCGTATTTCTTCTTCATAGATGCTGCTAGCAGCACACAGCCTAGAATTTCAAATCCGCACAGCGAGTTTCAAACTCCAAAATTGTCAAAGCACCAGACCTCCACAAATCTAACATCTTAATGAAGCATACAGCAGTGTCAATAGCTTGTATTTCAAGAAACCATGATATTTTTTTAAACAAAATATTGTAAGTATGGCATCTTCATGGTCATGATCAGGCTTTTCCTGCATCAAGCAACACCAAACTCTCTATTTCTGATCAACATTTCACCAAAAAAAAATTCTTCCAAGATGAGTGTGGGTCTTGCCTATTTTTGACTGTACAGAAACACAGTGACACAGTCTATCGCAGCCCAGGCTACTTTTCTCATACACATCACTTTGTAGCACCATGTGAAAGTAACAGATTCTCCACTTCTTTGTGATTCTTCTGTCTAGCATAGGACAATGCAGTCTTGCCACTTTCAGTCGTTGCTTCAACGTCTGCACCATGCCCCAGCGGAAGGGACACCACTTCATGATGCCCATTCCAGGAAGCAAGTATGAGAGCATTGAGCTGCAACTCACCACGAGCATGCACATCTGCACCATGCTCCAGCAGAACGGACACCGTATCATGATATCCATTCGTGGAAGCATGAACGAGAGCAGTCCACTGCCACTTGTCACGGACTTGCACGTCTCTGCCCCGTTCAATGAGTAGCCGTACAATGTCTGCTTTCCCTGAACTGGCTGCTTGCATTAAGGGGTTCAGCTGATACATGTTGCGTCCTTCCAAATCAGCACCCACAGAGAGAAGGTACTCCACCACATGATCATGTCCAGCTTCAGCAGCTGCAACCAGTGCCACATTCTCATCTCCAAAGCTGCAAGCTCCTTCCAAGTCTGCTCCTTCAGCGTATAGCAGCTTCACAGCTTCAAGGTAACCTTCTTGTGCTGCCCAAACAAAATTATCTTGGATATTTGCTCCTCCGACTATGAGACGAGAGACAATGTCGTTAGCGCCTGCCACTGCTGCCACAACCAGTGGTATGGATCCCCGATTATTTTTAGTCAATTGGTTCAGGTCAGCACCACAATCTACTGCAAAGCATATCGCTGAGGCATTGTCCATCTTACATCCCCACATCAGCACAGCCTGCAAGTCAGCTCCACCTGCCTCCACCAACATCTTTGCAACAGCCCACTTGTCATTTTGAAGTGGAAGTAGCAGTGCATCTGGGCTGCCATCTTCAGTCTTGATGCTGACATCAGCTCCATGTCCAAGAAGAGTCTCCACAATGTCAACATGACCACCAACACTTGCCAGCATGAGAGCAGTCTCACCACCTCCTCCGTACACCTGCACACCTTCGCTCTCTGCTCTTGCCATCTTCTCTCTCTTGGCATTGACCTTCACTTCTCCACGGCTGTTCTCCAATATTGCACGCACCACAGCGCCATGTCCCTTTGCAGATGCCTTCATGAGCGCAGTTAGCCCATCAGCGTGACTCACCACATTCGCATCAGCTCCAGTCTCAAGCAGCATCTTCACAACACACTCGTGCCCTCCTCCGGCTGCCAACATAAGCGCTGTCTCTCCATCCACATCTCTCGAGTTCACCTTCACACCATTCACACCCAGCAGCAGTTTCACAACGTCCACATGTCCACCTTCAGCAGCCAACATGAGTGGCGTCTTCCAATCGTCACCTTTGAAATTAACTGCGGCAAAAACAGCTGGTGAAGCAAACGAAGCCGCAACCACAGCCTCATGACCGTCTGCGGCAGCTATGGCAAGCGCTGTCCATCCTGTTGCCATGTCTCTTGCTCTCACGTTCACCTTGCAGTCTTGCAGCAGCATACGCACAATGTCCACATGGCCAGCCTGTGCAGCGGCCATGAGAGCAGCCACTCCCCCGTCCTGTCCTCTTCCGCAGAGGGGGCGACAGACGCACACTCGATGCACTCCTCCTACCGCATGTGGGCACTCCTTCAATTCAACCAGAAGGGTTTTCACTGCCGTCCCATGAGAGCTGTCTCACCACCTCCACCATGCATTCCCAACACCTCTTCTTCTTCTCTTGGCGTCTTTCTTCACCGTACATCGATGATCACTGTGTTTTCCTCCCAAATTGCACGCGCTACAGCACCATGTCCTTTCTGAGCAGACTTCATGAGTGCAGTCAGCCCATCAACCTGGCTCACCAAATTCACATCTCCACCAATTTTAGTCTCAAGCAGCAGCTTCACAATACACTCGTGCCCTCCTCCGGCTGCCAACATAAGTGCTGTCTCTCCATGCACATCTCTCGAGTTCACCTTCACACCATTCACACCCAGCAGCAGTGTCACAACGTCCACATGTCCACCTTCAGCAGCCAACATGAGCGGCGTCTTCCAATCGCTACCTTTGAAATTGACTGTGGCCACACCAGCTGGTGCTGCAAGCACAGCCACAACCACAGCCTCGTGGCCCTCTGCCGCAGCCATGGCAAGCGCTGTCCGTCCCGTTGCAATGTCTCTTGCTCTCACGTTCACCTTGCAGTCTTGCAGCAGCATACACACAATGTCCGCATGGCCAGCCTGTGCAGCGGCCGTGAGAGCAGCCACTCCCCCGTGCTGTTCGTCCGTTGAATAGAGGGAGTGGCAGAGACAAACTCCACTTGCTCTGTCTTTCACATGATGTGCACACTCGTTCAAACCATTCAAAATGGCTTTCACTCTCTCAAGGTTGCCGCTCCGTGCAGCCTCAACAGCGCTCATATCTGCAGCACAACCAACCATGCACGGCCATGAGAGCAGCCACTCGCCCATGCTGTTCTTGTTGGCGGTGTGGTGGCAAAACAGGCCGACGAAAAAGAACCGCCAGGCGGCGGTCTCCTTGACCGCGTGATGGATGGAAGCGAGAGAAAAAAAAAGGAAAAAAGAAAAGGGAAGGGGAGGTCGCGACGGGTTTGACCGATTGCGACGGCCGGATAGCCGGCGGAACGGTCCCGGCAAGTGTGTTTTTTTGTTTGTCGCTACCCATCAGCCGCCGGAAGGGAGGTTTTCGATGTGGTGCCCCCTTCTATTCTGGGGTAGTTTTTCCTAGCATGTTTGAGGCAAGCGGTTTTATTGCACGTGAAGGTGCAAACCCCTACGGTTGGTGAGTGTGCAAAGTTCAAACCTGCGACTTGAGGCATGTGCGCATGTGAGGTGTGGCACATGTGCCACCAAATGGACAACTCCGCGATACAAGAGTGACACGGATTTTTCCACCGGTAAGTCGCAAATGGTCAACGGGTCATTCCGTGGTTTGGTCTCGCCAACGCACATAGCACCCAAGCCGCGTCCCCATGCACTTCGAGTCGCGTTTTGGGTTTCTCGCGTCACATGGGCTATGAAAACTGCGTGTGCATGGTTTTCTAACCGCAACTAGTGTGGAAGGGGTTTGTTTTGTGTCTCTTTTATGTGTGAGTCAGCCTTAGGTGGTCACTACCACCATGTGAGGATTGTGGGTGGGTAGTACAACACCACCAAGGCACCGCCAAGGGTGCAAACTAGTTCCAACTCACCATGGGAGTGGGACCTGCGCCCCGGACCAAGTTTTTTTTTTTTTTTTTGGTGTGTTTCTAAGTGTCTTCGTGTATCGTAGTGTGCCGGATATATGAGGCACTTGTCTCTTGTGAGTTTGACTAAGGATTTTCCCAAGTGTTCCTCAAAAATTCACTAAGACCCTCACTTTGCAGCCATTCATTCCATACTTAACCGTTGGTGCCCAAATTTGGGGAGCATGTTCTACAACCTCTAAGCTTTCCAACGAGTCATCTCACGCTTCCTAAGATAGCCGGTTGAGTGCCTCGCAAATTTTATTGCTCAAACAACCAATTCTCTGTCCAGAATTTTCAGAAAACTGACGAGGTCCCAGTTTTGAGTTTGAGCCTTGGCCGAGGACGTTTTTGGCCACATTTGAGCAAGCTGCAGCTGGTGGAACACGTTAAAATTCTCCAACAGTGGTATCAGAGCAGTTGGGATGATTCTTGCCGTCCTAGCCGCTCGAGCGTGAGCAATTGAGGGACGGGAGCTACTGCCGCCACAATCATGGCCGCCGCTTCGACCAAGGAGTTCCACGTGGTGGAAAAACTCGTGGGTGCGTCAAACTTCATCAATTGGAAATTCTGCATGCAACTTGTCTTCGAGGAGCGCGGGATTTGGGAAGTCCTGACGGGAGCGGAGCAAGTGCCGGATGCGAGCGCGGCATGGGCACAAGGGGCGGCATCAACTTCTTCCTCGGCGGCGACGCAAGGGCGTGCGGGGGAAGAGGGGGCAGCTGCTGAAAGGGCGGAAAGGTTTGTGAAGGACAACCGGAAGGCGTTGATGTTGCTTGCCATGAACATTGCGCCACCGCTTATCTCGTATGTGCGGCCTTACAAGCTCGCGTGTGACGCTTTGAAGGCATTGTGTGGGGTGTATGAGGTGGGAGCAGTGGCGAATCGCATGATGTTGCGGGATCGTTTTTGCAAGCTTCGCATGGGTACGGGCAAAGGGATGCAGGACTACATCAAACGCGCCAAGGAGTTGGTGGAGCAGCTTGGAGCTGCCAGGTCCGAGGTCAGGAGCGACGAGATCATCCTCACGTTGTTGGAGGGGCTCCTAGAGTCATACCAACCCCTCGTGGTGGCATTGGAGGCACGGTCGGGTGACCTCAAGCTCGAGGAGGTTACCACAAAGCTCCTCCATGAGGAAATGCGTTGGCACTCGCGTGATGAGAGCGGCAAGGATACCGCATACGTGAGCCGTACGCATGCATACCCGAAGATGGACGGCAACGAGAGAGCCGTCGGTGCACCACCGGGCATGGGCGTCCGGACGTGTTTCCATTGTGGCTCCACCGACCACCTTGTCCACAATTGCACCGCGTGGAAGGCAAAGTGCACGAAGTGGAAGACCTCCTCCTTGTCTTTCTCATCCTCATCGGCCGTGCGGGCGTCTCCCGCCTCTGACAATATTTTTGTGCTTGCGGCAAGTGTCGATACCAAGGCCCCGGACGAGTGGTACATGGACTCGGGAGCCATTCGGCACCTCACTCCACATCGTGGATAGTTTGAGGTACTTGAGACCATTCCCCGGAGAGATGTGGTGTTGGGGGATGACGGGGTGTTGGCCGCAGTGGGAGAAGGCACGGTGTGCATTGATGTGATGGTGGGAGAGGATGTGAGGAGTGTGAAGCTCACAAATGTGTTGTATGTTCCGGAGCTCGCAAAGAGCCNTCGATACCAAGGCCCCGGACGAGTGGTACATGGACTCGGGAGCCATTCGGCACCTCACTCCACATCGTGGATAGTTTGAGGTACTTGAGACCATTCCCCGGAGAGATGTGGTGTTGGGGGATGACGGGGTGTTGGCCGCAGTGGGAGAAGGCACGGTGTGCATTGATGTGATGGTGGGAGAGGATGTGAGGAGTGTGAAGCTCACAAATGTGTTGTATGTTCCGGAGCTCGCAAAGAGCCTCGTGTCCGTGAGCGAGCTCATGAAGAAGGATGTACGGTGAATTTTGATGAGGAGGGATGTTGTGTTGTGAAGGAGGGAGTTGTTGTGCTTGAGACACCTCATGAAGGGGATCTTTATCCCTTCCGCCGTTTGGCATTGACGGAGGAGCGTGTTGCGGCCTTGGCGGATGGTGGCGAACAATGTATGGATGGAGTGGGAGCTTGTGACGGAGTTGTTCAAGATAGTCTTCCCCTCCTTTCCCAAGTGTGGTGGCTCTTGAACAGGAGAAGGAAGCCAACAAGGAGAACAAGGAAGCAACGGAGCAGTTTGGTGGTGGCAAAGTGATGGAAGTGGATGTGGTTGTGGAGCAACCACGTGGCACGGTGGTGAAAATTGGAAGTGTAGCACTTGAGGAGGAACCAAAGGGCATCCCTATCGTCAACCCCATCATTCAACGTGTACGGCCTTGCCGGGCGATCTGGGGACGGCACCGGCGATCGGGAGTGGGGAGAATGTACCTCGACCATGCGCCTCCACCACCGAAGCGCATGAAGCACGCCGAGACAATGGGAGCGGCCACCATTTTGGGCCACACCAATGATGGCACCGGGGATGGTGGGCGTGAGGCATCGCGCATCATCAAGGTGGAATCCATCGCCTACAAGTCCGTCATCAATGAGATCATGTGGCTTGGCGTGCCCATTGGTGGTGACGGCATCGACATCGACCTTGCCAAGACAAGCTGCATGGAGGTCAAGACACCATTGGACGTTGCGTGTAACAAGCTGGAGGATGAAGATGAAGACTTGAAGATGGTGGACATTGTCTAGGGCACTCCGTGCCTTTGGTGGAAAGCACATGTGGTGCTCCATTGGACTTTGGCTTTGCATGTGGATGTCAATGTACTATGAGTATATGTGGTCGGCGAGTGTTCGCCAAGTGGGAGTGTTGGCGGTGTGGTGGCGAAACACGCCGATGAAAGAGAACCGCCGGGCGGCGGTCTCCTTGACCGCGCGACGGATGGAAGCGAGAGAAAAAAAAGGAAAAAAAAAAGGAAGGGGAGGTCGCGACGGGTTTGACCAATCGCGACGGCCGGATAGCCGGCGGACCGGTCCCGGCAAGTGTGTTTTTTTTTTTGCTACCCATCAGCCGCCGGAAGAGAGGTTTTTTATGTGGTGCCCCCTTCTATATTTGGGGTAGTTTTTCCTAGCATGTTTGAGGCAAGCGGTTTGATCGCACGTGAAGGTGCAAACCCCTATGGTTGGTGAGTGTGCAAAGTTTGAAGATGCGACTTGAGGCATGTGCGCATGTGAGCTGTGGCACATGTGCCACCAAATGGACAACTCCGCGATACAAGAGTGATGCGGATTTTTCCACCGGTAAGTTGTAAATGGTTAACGGTTCATTTCGCGGTTTGGTCTTGCCAACGCACATAGCACCCAAGCCGCGTCCCCATGCGCTTCGAGTCGCGTTTTGGGTTTCTTGCATTGCATGGGCTAGGAAAATTGCGTGTGCATGGTTTTCTAACCGCAACTAGTGTGAAAGGGGTTTGTTTTATGTCTCTTTTGTGTGTGAGTCAGACCTAGGTGGTAACTACCACCATGTGAGGATTGTGGGTGGGTAGCACAACACCACCAAAGCACCGCTAAGGGTGCAAACTAGTTCCAACTCACCATGGGAGTGAGACCTGCGCCCCGGACCAAGTTCTATTATTTTTCTTGTGTGTTTCTAAGTGTCTCCGTGTATCATAGTGTGACGGATATGTGAGGAACTTGTCTCTTGTGAGTTTAACTAAGGATTTTCCTAGGTTTTCCTTAAAAATTCACCAAGACCCTCACTTTGCAGCAGTGCCATTCATTCCATACTTAACCGTTGGTGCCCAAACTTGGGGAGCATGTTCTACAACTCCTAAGCTTTCCAACAAGTTATCTCACGCTTCCTAGGATAGCCGTTTGAGTGCCTCGCAAATTATATTGCTCAAACGACCAAGTCTCTGTCCAGAATTTTCAGATAATCGACGAGGTCCCAGTTTTGAGTTTGAGCCTTGGCCGAGGACGTTTTTGGCCATATTTGAGCAAGCTGCAGCTGGTGGAAGACGTTAAAATTCTCCAACAGTTCTGCCGTTGAATGGAGAGAGTGGCATAGACACACTCCACTTCCTCCGTCTTTCACATGATGTGCGCACTCTTTCAGACCATTCAGAATGGCTCTCACTCTATTGAGGTTGCCGCTGCGTGCAGCCTCAACATCGTTCATGTCTGTAGCACAACCAACCACATGTAGCATTGCAGCAGATATCATTGGCATGCACAACTCTCACTGGCCACTGCCACCTGGCCTTTAGAGAGAAGACAAGGGTCCAAGCTTCCTATTCCCGCCCCTCCTCCCCCCCCCCCCCCCCCCCCCCCCCCCCCCCCTCTCTCCCTTCTCTGGCAACACCACCAACGACATACGGCTCCGATGACCACTCCTTGCAAACCTTCCGAACGTTTTCTGTATCATGGCTCAAAGAGATCAAACCGTTTCTGTGCATAGCACTGTCATGGTGGCAGCCATTGAATTTGGTGTCTACGCCCACCGATGGTTCACACAGCCTGTTGCCGACTGCGTCACATTGCTCCGCGTTGCATCAGCGTTCAATGCACCCGCTGTGTGCAACGCGGTAGCGGTCGCGAGCCAGGGCAGAGTATTAACAGTTGTCGTCCATCGTCGCTCACACGTTTCTCATGTAGGATGCTGAATGCAAGATTGCACACCAAACGATGTGCGAACAGCACGCAAATGTCCCCCCCCCCCTCCTCGGGGTGGGGGGCGGGGGGGGGGGGGGGTG
>SZWC01007772.1:0-11271 GCA_023375785.1 Penium margaritaceum | reverse complement strand
GGGGGGGGGGGGGGGGGGGGGGGGGGTTGTCCCCCCCCCCCCTCTCACTGTAAGATTCTCTCCCCCCCCTCCCCCCGCCGGCCTTCTACTCCCTCTCCCCCCCTTCTCCTGACCCGAGCGATGCTTCCTGCAAGCGTCACTAGCAGTGGCAACGCTTCAAATGGCGTGCCTCAGTCATTCGAGCATTTGCAATGTTGAAGGTTGCCCTCCTACTGCCAAAGGTTGCACACCGGTGGCTGCCGCCTGCAACGTGTTGCTGTGCTCATGATCCCACCGTAGCTGCAACACGTGCTGCGAAATCTTGGGGGAAAGGCCCGTGAGGGAAAGCAGCTCACCGTTGGTGGTGGCCATCGGTGCTCAGCGTCACGCGGCATCTCACACCACTGCTGGGAAGCAACGAAGTGAGCGGATGGAAAAGCTCCGCCTCTTCTCGAGCACGCGTCTGCACAGACAGCCAAACAAACTCTGACGTAAAGGATGCGGTGGGCTTCATGCAGATGTAGGGAGGCAACAGTAGCACGAACGCTTGGCTTCAGCGGGCGCTTTAAGCATCATGTCTCTCCCAAAGCCAGCCAGTTTTAAAAAAGTCGCTGTCAAGTCAATGCATTGACCCGTGAAAGGAGAAAACCCAAAGACATGACGGGCCATCATGTCCTTGAGTGATATGTGCGCCGCCTTACCTCCCCCAAAGCCAGCCAGTTTTACTTACAGAATTGTTTTGCGGGCGGACTTACAAGTTGCCACATCCTCGCAAACCTCTATTCAGCTTGCCCCCATTTTACATTTTCGGCAAACTACATCTGGAATGCCCAGTCGTTTTAAACATTGTTGCTGTATCACCCCATTTTCAATACATTACATCCATGTTGCCCCAGTTTTGGGGGGCCATCTGGAGACAAGTTCAATAATGAAGGCGTTGAAGCAATAAGTATGAAAACCAGGGGCATTTTAAAGATGGTCCAGCAAAAATGGGGGCGACTCATATATTAGCCGTTATTTTGCGCCGCCATACCTCGCCAAAGCACTACGCCGTTTACCGGCTAGAGTTCTCCACATTGCATCGCATTGTTGACCGTATTTTCACCACTTTACCCCGAATTTTGTTACACCAAGCAGCCAGGGATGGCAAACTGCAGTATTGTGTACCGACGGTACACAATACTGTGGGTTTTGGTCAAATTTGAGTACCGTACCGCGGTATTGGTACTCTTGCCAAAAGTACCGTGGTACACAAAAATTAATGTTTTTTTGGGTCGTTACTGAGCGGTAATCACATTATACCGTGATTACCACGGTACTTCAAACATTTGTCAAATATTCGACCCTATCATGTAGTTTTCTCGTCCAGATTGAATTTTCCTGGCATCCCCATCGTCAATCCATTGCGTCGGCAACAATCAGCAAGCTTGTCTTGTCCTTTTGGTCTATAAGCTTTGAGGGTAACGCGGTACGGTACTGTCGTACCGTAGTGCGTTACTACTACGGTACCTTTAGGAGGTTAGTACCGATACCGTACCAGTAGCGTCAAAGAAATACCGTACTGCGGTATGCGTCATACCGTGGTACAATAACGCGCGCTACTGCGTTATCGGTAGTCTCGCCGCCATCCCTGCAAGCAGCACTTAGATGGTCGAGACGAATGCGGTGCGGAGCAGAAGACAATTCAAGAAACAAAGGAAATCAGATCATTAAGATTTAGAAATACTTGTACTTTTGTGAGAAGTGTCAAACATATCAAGCACAAATGTACAATAGCAAGAAACACATTAAGGCAAATGTTGGTTCTTGGGCAAGTTGACCTACGCGTGTGATGCCGCGTTGTGCGATGTAGGTTCAAGAAAATTCACCATGAAGTCTGGGGGTTTTGAGAATTTCAAGGCGCAGTTTTATACAAGTCTAGCGCTGTCAAAAAATTGACCAAACAGTATAGGAACGTCAATACGGATCGCGACATTTCTGTCGACCCTTCAGGATTGTGTTCGAATGTTGCAGAACCTTTGGAAGCATAACAAAGGAGGCCGTGACAGGTGGCCAACATACTTGGTCGATCAACGCACAAAGCCTGAGGTGGATGCGCGGTGGACTAAGCATATGAGGACATAAATGCCCACTCGTGGAGTTTAGGGACTCGCATACGTCAAGGGCGCAACACTTCCCTTGTATTAGCCACGACATTGAAACGTGTTAGCAGACGTAAGCTGGTGACGCCAGTAAGAGGTGTGGATCACATGATTGATGTCTCAGAGGTTGGCATAGGGCTCCCGGCTAATGTGCATCATGTCATAGCCATGCCACTTGACCAAATAATTGGTCTTTTTCCACGGTGTCAATGTCCAAGAATTTCTTTTATAACTTACTCCGCATCTCCCTCCACTTGGATTAGAGGTGGTGGAGCAAGGTCTCTACCGGAGAAGTTCTCGCTAAGGTCCTAATAGTGCTTGAACTTGCTGATGTGGAAGGCTAGGTGGATCGCCATGCTGTCTCGTAGAGGAAGTCAAGTGACAACTTGAGTTAGCATTTTCTTGATCTCAAATGGGCCCAACTATTGGGTTTCGGGTAGTTCCTCGCCACGAAGTTTGACATTTGTTCAGCTGAGCAGGACGCAAACGTCAGTGCTCAATACGTCATTGTTGCAATGTCGGTCTGCTCGCTTCATAGCTGATTCTGCCTTCATGATGATTTAACATTTTCCCTCCCAAACATTGGAGAAGACCTGTCGGTGGATGTCGACCACAGGAATGTTACTCTTGCTTTGTAGCCCTGCCGGTATGCCAGAAAGGTTAACCTAAGCCACCTCAAACAGAAGTGTACCCATTATAGTGGAACTTGTGGAGTGTATGCAAGTTCAGCAGTCGACGGTTTTGCTGCCCAATCAGTGTCGTACGACTTGCATAATGTTTGAGGGAGTTGTCCAAGCATCTGATTGGTTCACTCGGTTTGCCCTTCAGTTTGAGGATAGAACACCATTGATAGCTGGATCTGACTGTTGTAATGTGTGATCATTTCAGGTCAAATTGGCTAGTGAAGCGGCAGTCTTTGTTGTTGATGATGGTGCGCGGCACACCATGTAGCAACACAATCTGGTTTAGAAATAGTCATGCCGTTCCCCCTCCAGTAATGGTGGTCGTCATCGGCACTAAGTGCGACATCTTAGAAATGTCCACCATCACGAGGAGGGCATCATTTCCCTCCGGGGTGATAGGCAGTCCGTCAGGAAGTCCATGCTGATGTCGGTGCACAGCTGTGTAGGAATAGGGAGCGATTGGGGGAGTCCTAACGGTCTTGTGCGACGAGATTTTCCCCACTGGCAAGTGTCACATGATACAAAAGAGCCACCAAGTTGGTCTGCATCTAGTCTCACCACAAATATCTCGCCAGCTTTTTAACCGTCCTTTCCTTGCGAAAGAGTCCGTTTTTGTGGCATTCATTTAATAGCATCCATTGTAGGGGTCACTCTTTGTTGAGTGTTATGATGACTTGGCGAGTTAATCATAGTCACCAATAGGGGTTGTCAAACTCGGACTTGGTCTGGTCCTACTCGCCGAACTCCTTGTAATCCTTTTCAAACGGCCTCGCGAGGTATGGGTCTCGTTTGACTGTTGGCAGAGATCAACGTGTTGATCTCTGCCGTCAAGCGTGGTCACTGAGTCAGATCATCTGCTCAATTTGTTTTTCCAAGTTGGTACTTTGTGTCCTAGTCATTTTTGGACTTGACGAACTCCATCCATTTAGTGTAGAGACAACTCAGATTTGGTAGCATTTTCAAGTATTTGAATGCATGGTGGTTGGTGTGGATGACACATGGTTGGCATTCCAGGTAATACCGTCATGCCCTGAACATGTGTCCCAATTTCTGCACGGCATTGTTGAGTTCCGGCATGTGTAGGCTTTGTGACATGTACACAACTGGTTGTTCCCCATCTACGTTATCTTGGAGGAGAACTGCTCCAATTGCTCAATCCAATGCGTCGATGACCATGACGTAGTCCACCATTGAATCTGCCTTTTTCTGGGCCGGCGTCAAAGTCACAGTGTTTTACAAAGATTCAAATGCTTCTTGTTCTCTGTCCCCCAAATCCACTGGCTAATTCTACACGTGAGATCGGATAAAGGCGCTTACATGGGCGTAATTCTTTACAAATCGACGGTAGTAGGTGCAGAATCCCTGAAGACCTCTACGTCCCCGACTTTGGTCAGCGTTGGTCAATCAGCAACTGCCCCACTTTCTTTGGATCCAAGATCATTCATCCACCGTTGATGATGTGGCCCAAAACTTGATCAAAAGGCAACTGAAATTTCATGTCAAAAGTTTTCTCTAGAATCTCTCTCTTTGTAAAATCTCAAGAACTTTTTGGAGTTCTCCATTGTGCTCCTCCGGGGTGCGATTGTAAACCACGATGTCATTGAGGATGACGTCGTCAAGGTATGGCCAGAAAATTTTTTTTATTTCCACTATAAATATAATGAGTCCAAATGGCAAAACCATGAACTCAAAGTGTCCATATCTGGTGTAGAACGATGTCTTCTTGATGTCTTTGTCAGATATGTAGATCTAATTGGTGACAAGTCTTGCCCTTTGAAGCTGGTCAAAAAGTTCATCTGCTCATAGGAGGGGGTAGCAGTTCTTGATGGTGATGTTGTTCAACGCCAAGTAATCTACACACATGCACATCTTGCCCAGGGAAAGTACAGGTGTTGCGTAGGGTGACGTGGATGACCGTATGAGCCCTGTATTGAGCACCTCGTCCAACTACTTCTTGATTTTGGTCACCTCATGGTTGGTCATCTAATAGGTCCCTTTGACCAGCGCTCTGCTGCCTAGCTTCAAGTCTATCTGGTGGTTGATGTTTTGTCAGGAAAAACCCCGTCAATCACCTCGACGAGGGATGCAGAATCCTTCTAAACAACTGTAAACTTGTGAGGTGTAAAGGTCAATGTGGTTGTGTCTGCTATTGCGATTTCGTTTTCTTCTCCTGTTTCCATGTGGACAGGCCACGCTTGTGCCCCGTGTTGCAGGTACCTTTTGGCCACATCAAACAACATCCACTGGCATTTTTTGACTGTTACAACTTCCTCTACTACTTCCACGTCTGTTGCTTCCTGTAGCCACTGCTTTGTCGTGGGTCGCTCGATGAGAAACAAATGTCAATTTTGGCTGATGATTTTGACGTAAACCAATTTGCAGCTATCGTCGGTTGGTCGTCCTCATACCCCTCATTGAACTGCTTGAGTGTGTTCAAGTGCTTGAGTGTGTTCAAGTGCTTGTGTGTGCTCAAGTGCTTGAGTGTGTTCAATTGCTTGAGTGTGTTAAAGTGCTTCAGTGTGTTCAAGTGCTTGTGTGTGTTCAAGTGCTTGAGTGTGTTCAGGTGCTTGTGTGTATTCAAGTGCTTGAGTGTGTTCAAGTGCTTGAGTGTGTTCAAGTGCTTGAGTGTGTTCAAGTGCTTGAGTGTGTTCAAGTGCTTGTGTGTGTTCAAGTGCTTGAGTGTGTTCAAGTGCTTGTCTGTGTTCAAGTGCATGAGTGTGTTCAAGTGCTTGTGTGTGTTCAAGTGCTTGAGTGTGTTCAAGTGCTTGTGTGTGTTCAAGTGCTTGAGTGTGTTCAAGTGCTTGTCTGTGTTCAAGTGCATGAGTGTGTTCAAGTGCTTGTGTGTGTTCAAGTGCTTGAGTGTGTTCAAGTGCTTGAGTGTGTTCAAGTGCTTGTGTGTGTTCAAGTGCTTGAGTGTGTTCAAGTGCTTGTGTGTGTTGAAGTGCTTGAGTGTGTTCAAGTGCTTGAGTGTGTTCAACAGTTGAGTGTGTTCAAGTGCTTGAGTGTGTTCAAGTGCTTGTGTGTGTTCAAGTGCTTGAGTGTGTTCAAGTGCTTGAGTGTGTTCAAGTGCTTGTGTGTCTTCAAGTGCTTGAGTGTGTTCAAGTGCTTGAGTATGTTCAAGTGCTTGAGTGTGTTCAAGTGCTTGAGTGTGTTCAAGTGTTTGTGTGTGTTCAAGTGCTTGAGTGTGTTCAAGTGCTTGTGTGTCTTCAAGTGCTTGAGTGTGTTCAAGTACTTGTGTGTGTTCAAGTACTTGAGTGTGTTCAAGTGCTTGTGTGTACTCAAGGACTTGAGTGTGTTCAAGTGCTTGTGTGTACTCAAGGACTTGAGTGTGTTCAAGTGCTTGTGTGTACTCAAGGACTTGAGTGTGTTCAAGTGCTTGTGTGTACTCAAGGACTTGAGTGTGTTCAAGTGCTTGTGTGTACTCAAGGACTTGAGTGTGTTCAAGTGCTTGTGTGTACTCAAGGACTTGAGTGTGTTCAAGTGCTTGTGTGTACTCAAGGACTTGAGTGTGTTCAAGTGCTTGTGTGTACTCAAGGACTTGAGTGTGTTCAAGTGCTTGTGTGTACTCAAGGACTTGAGTGTGTTCAAGTGCTTGTGTGTACTCAAGGACTTGAGTGTGTTCAAGTGCTTGTGTGTACTCAAGGACTTGAGTGTGTTCAAGTGCTTGTGTGTACTCAAGGACTTGAGTGTGTTCAAGTGCTTGTGTGTACTCAAGGACTTGAGTGTGTTCAAGTGCTTGTGTGTACTCAAGGACTTGAGTGTGTTCAAGTGCTTGTGTGTACTCAAGGACTTGAGTGTGTTCAAGTGCTTGTGTGTACTCAAGGACTTGAGTGTGTTCAAGTGCTTGTGTGTACTCAAGGACTTGAGTGTGTTCAAGTGCTTGTGTGTACTCAAGGACTTGAGTGTGTTCAAGTGCTTGTGTGTACTCAAGGACTTGAGTGTGTTCAAGTGCTTGTGTGTACTCAAGGACTTGAGTGTGTTCAAGTGCTTGTGTGTACTCAAGGACTTGAGTGTGTTCAAGTGCTTGTGTGTACTCAAGGACTTGAGTGTGTTCAAGTGCTTGTGTGTACTCAAGGACTTGAGTGTGTTCAAGTGCTTGTGTGTACTCAAGGACTTGAGTGTGTTCAAGTGCTTGTGTGTACTCAAGGACTTGAGTGTGTTCAAGTGCTTGTGTGTACTCAAGGACTTGAGTGTGTTCAAGTGCTTGTGTGTACTCAAGGACTTGAGTGTGTTCAAGTGCTTGTGTGTACTCAAGGACTTGAGTGTGTTCAAGTGCTTGTGTGTACTCAAGGACTTGAGTGTGTTCAAGTGCTTGTGTGTACTCAAGGACTTGAGTGTGTTCAAGTGCTTGTGTGTACTCAAGGACTTGAGTGTGTTCAAGTGCTTGTGTGTACTCAAGGACTTGAGTGTGTTCAAGTGCTTGTGTGTACTCAAGGACTTGAGTGTGTTCAAGTGCTTGTGTGTACTCAAGGACTTGAGTGTGTTCAAGTGCTTGTGTGTACTCAAGGACTTGAGTGTGTTCAAGTGCTTGTGTGTACTCAAGGACTTGAGTGTGTTCAAGTGCTTGTGTGTACTCAAGGACTTGAGTGTGTTCAAGTGCTTGTGTGTACTCAAGGACTTGAGTGTGTTCAAGTGCTTGTGTGTACTCAAGGACTTGAGTGTGTTCAAGTGCTTGTGTGTACTCAAGGACTTGAGTGTGTTCAAGTGCTTGTGTGTACTCAAGGACTTGAGTGTGTTCAAGTGCTTGTGTGTACTCAAGGACTTGAGTGTGTTCAAGTGCTTGTGTGTACTCAAGGACTTGAGTGTGTTCAAGTGCTTGTGTGTACTCAAGGACTTGAGTGTGTTCAAGTGCTTGTGTGTACTCAAGGACTTGAGTGTGTTCAAGTGCTTGTGTGTACTCAAGGACTTGAGTGTGTTCAAGTGCTTGTGTGTACTCAAGGACTTGAGTGTGTTCAAGTGCTTGTGTGTACTCAAGGACTTGAGTGTGTTCAAGTGCTTGTGTGTACTCAAGGACTTGAGTGTGTTCAAGTGCTTGTGTGTACTCAAGGACTTGAGTGTGTTCAAGTGCTTGTGTGTACTCAAGGACTTGAGTGTGTTCAAGTGCTTGTGTGTACTCAAGGACTTGAGTGTGTTCAAGTGCTTGTGTGTACTCAAGGACTTGAGTGTGTTCAAGTGCTTGTGTGTACTCAAGGACTTGAGTGTGTTCAAGTGCTTGTGTGTACTCAAGGACTTGAGTGTGTTCAAGTGCTTGTGTGTACTCAAGGACTTGAGTGTGTTCAAGTGCTTGTGTGTACTCAAGGACTTGAGTGTGTTCAAGTGCTTGTGTGTACTCAAGGACTTGAGTGTGTTCAAGTGCTTGTGTGTACTCAAGGACTTGAGTGTGTTCAAGTGCTTGTGTGTACTCAAGGACTTGAGTGTGTTCAAGTGCTTGTGTGTACTCAAGGACTTGAGTGTGTTCAAGTGCTTGTGTGTACTCAAGGACTTGAGTGTGTTCAAGTGCTTGTGTGTACTCAAGGACTTGAGTGTGTTCAAGTGCTTGTGTGTACTCAAGGACTTGAGTGTGTTCAAGTGCTTGTGTGTACTCAAGGACTTGAGTGTGTTCAAGTGCTTGTGTGTACTCAAGGACTTGAGTGTGTTCAAGTGCTTGTGTGTACTCAAGGACTTGAGTGTGTTCAAGTGCTTGTGTGTACTCAAGGACTTGAGTGTGTTCAAGTGCTTGTGTGTACTCAAGGACTTGAGTGTGTTCAAGTGCTTGTGTGTACTCAAGGACTTGAGTGTGTTCAAGTGCTTGTGTGTACTCAAGGACTTGAGTGTGTTCAAGTGCTTGTGTGTACTCAAGGACTTGAGTGTGTTCAAGTGCTTGTGTGTACTCAAGGACTTGAGTGTGTTCAAGTGCTTGTGTGTACTCAAGGACTTGAGTGTGTTCAAGTGCTTGTGTGTACTCAAGGACTTGAGTGTGTTCAAGTGCTTGTGTGTACTCAAGGACTTGAGTGTGTTCAAGTGCTTGTGTGTACTCAAGGACTTGAGTGTGTTCAAGTGCTTGTGTGTACTCAAGGACTTGAGTGTGTTCAAGTGCTTGTGTGTACTCAAGGACTTGAGTGTGTTCAAGTGCTTGTGTGTACTCAAGGACTTGAGTGTGTTCAAGTGCTTGTGTGTACTCAAGGACTTGAGTGTGTTCAAGTGCTTGTGTGTACTCAAGGACTTGAGTGTGTTCAAGTGCTTGTGTGTACTCAAGGACTTGAGTGTGTTCAAGTGCTTGTGTGTACTCAAGGACTTGAGTGTGTTCAAGTGCTTGTGTGTACTCAAGGACTTGAGTGTGTTCAAGTGCTTGTGTGTACTCAAGGACTTGAGTGTGTTCAAGTGCTTGTGTGTACTCAAGGACTTGAGTGTGTTCAAGTGCTTGTGTGTACTCAAGGACTTGAGTGTGTTCAAGTGCTTGTGTGTACTCAAGGACTTGAGTGTGTTCAAGTGCTTGTGTGTACTCAAGGACTTGAGTGTGTTCAAGTGCTTGTGTGTACTCAAGGACTTGAGTGTGTTCAAGTGCTTGTGTGTACTCAAGGACTTGAGTGTGTTCAAGTGCTTGTGTGTACTCAAGGACTTGAGTGTGTTCAAGTGCTTGTGTGTACTCAAGGACTTGAGTGTGTTCAAGTGCTTGTGTGTACTCAAGGACTTGAGTGTGTTCAAGTGCTTGTGTGTACTCAAGGACTTGAGTGTGTTCAAGTGCTTGTGTGTACTCAAGGACTTGAGTGTGTTCAAGTGCTTGTGTGTACTCAAGGACTTGAGTGTGTTCAAGTGCTTGTGTGTACTCAAGGACTTGAGTGTGTTCAAGTGCTTGTGTGTACTCAAGGACTTGAGTGTGTTCAAGTGCTTGTGTGTACTCAAGGACTTGAGTGTGTTCAAGTGCTTGTGTGTACTCAAGGACTTGAGTGTGTTCAAGTGCTTGTGTGTACTCAAGGACTTGAGTGTGTTCAAGTGCTTGTGTGTACTCAAGGACTTGAGTGTGTTCAAGTGCTTGTGTGTACTCAAGGACTTGAGTGTGTTCAAGTGCTTGTGTGTACTCAAGGACTTGAGTGTGTTCAAGTGCTTGTGTGTACTCAAGGACTTGAGTGTGTTCAAGTGCTTGTGTGTACTCAAGGACTTGAGTGTGTTCAAGTGCTTGTGTGTACTCAAGGACTTGAGTGTGTTCAAGTGCTTGTGTGTACTCAAGGACTTGAGTGTGTTCAAGTGCTTGTGTGTACTCAAGGACTTGAGTGTGTTCAAGTGCTTGTGTGTACTCAAGGACTTGAGTGTGTTCAAGTGCTTGTGTGTACTCAAGGACTTGAGTGTGTTCAAGTGCTTGTGTGTACTCAAGGACTTGAGTGTGTTCAAGTGCTTGTGTGTACTCAAGGACTTGAGTGTGTTCAAGTGCTTGTGTGTACTCAAGGACTTGAGTGTGTTCAAGTGCTTGTGTGTACTCAAGGACTTGAGTGTGTTCAAGTGCTTGTGTGTACTCAAGGACTTGAGTGTGTTCAAGTGCTTGTGTGTACTCAAGGACTTGAGTGTGTTCAAGTGCTTGTGTGTACTCAAGGACTTGAGTGTGTTCAAGTGCTTGTGTGTACTCAAGGACTTGAGTGTGTTCAAGTGCTTGTGTGTACTCAAGGACTTGAGTGTGTTCAAGTGCTTGTGTGTACTCAAGGACTTGAGTGTGTTCAAGTGCTTGTGTGTGCTCAAGTGCTTGAGTGTGTTCAAGTGCTCGTGTGTGTTCAAGTGCATGAGTGTGTTTAAGTGCTTGTGTGTGTTCAAGTGCTTGTGTGTGTTCAAGTTCTTGAGTGTGTTCAAGTGCTTGAGTGTGTTCAAGTGCTTGAGTGTGTTCAATTGCTTGAGTGTGTTCAAGTGCTTGAGTGTGTTCAAGTGATTGAGTGTGTTCAAGTGCTTGAGTGTGTTCAAGTGCTTGTGTGTGTTCAACTGCTTGAGTGTGTTCAAGTGCTTGTGTGTATTCAAGTGCTTGAGTGTGTTCAAGTGCTTGAGTGTGTTCAAGTGCTTGAGTGTGTTCAAGTGCTTGAGTGTGTTCAAGTGCTTGTGTGTTTTCAAGTGCTTCAGTGTGTTCAAGTGCTTGTGTGTGTTCAAGTGCTTGAGTGTGTTCAAGTGCTTGAGTGTGTTCAAGTGCTTGAGTATGTTCAAGTGCTTGAGTGTGTTCAAGTGCTTGAGTGTGTTCAAGTGCTTGTGTGTGTTCAAGTGCTTGAGTGTGTTCAAGTGCTTGTGAGTCTTCAAGTGCTTGATTGTGTTCAAGTGCTTGTGTGTGTTCAAGGACTTGAGTTTGTTCAAGTGCTTGTGTGTGTTCAAGTGCTTGAGTGTGTTCAAATGCTTGAGTGTGTTCAAGTGCTTGAGTGTGTTCAAGTGCTTGCGTGTGTTCAAGTGCTTGAGTTTGTTCAAGTGCTTGAGTGTGTTCAAGTGATAGTGTGAGTTCAAGTGCTTGAGTGTGTTCAAGT
>SZWC01007771.1:95458-102958 GCA_023375785.1 Penium margaritaceum | reverse complement strand
CCTGCGCTGACAGTCCCTCTCGCGCTCCATGCCAAGAAACACACGAGCTGGACCCAGGTCCTTCATCTTGTAGACCGACTAGAGGAGAGTCTTCACTGAGTGCACGGCTGCTGGACTGGGCGATACAATGAGGAGATCATCCACGTAGACCAGAATGGCCACGAGAGGCTGCGAAGGTGCACTCAGAAAGAGTGCGGGGTCGACTGAGCTACGGTGGTAGCCACCTCTCTCCAGAGTGGAGGAGATCTCCAAGTTCCGATAGCGCTTTGGCTGTTTGAGCCCGTACAGTGCCTTATGCAGCCGCCAGACCTTGTTAGTGTCGTCAATGAAACCTGGGGGCTGCACCATGTAGATCTCCTCATCAAGGCGACCGTGCTGGGTGACCATGCTCAAGAGAGCCCGGGCGGTAGTGAAGCGACCGACTGGAGCAAAGGTCTTATCAAAGTCAACGCCCGGGATTTGGGAGAAACACTTGGCGGTGAGGCGTGCCTTGTATCTGTCAATCGTGCCGTCAGGCATCAGCTTCCGCCGAAGTACCCAACGGGCTGAGACGGCTTTACGGCCGGGTGGGAGGCTCACCAGTTCAAACACCTCATGCTCGTTCAAGGCCTTGAGCTCCTCCTGCATGGCCTTTTCCCACAACTCAGCATCAGCGGTCTCCCTAGCCTGACGCATGGTGCTGGGCTCAGCAGGGAGTGAGGTCATGGAGGGGAGACCACTCGCAGAAAAATAGGCAGCAACATATCTTGCTGCCTCTCTTGGATCCGCGCAAAACCGAGCGAACGTCCACGCGCTCTGATACCAAATGTGAACCGAGGGGAGCCCGGCGTGACGGTCANCGTCAATGAAACCTGGGGGCTGCACCATGTAGATCTCCTCATCAAGGCGACCGTGCTGGGTGACCATGCTCAAGAGAGCCCGGGCGGTAGTGAAGCGACCGACTGGAGCAAAGGTCTTATCAAAGTCAACGCCCGGGATTTGGGAGAAACACTTGGCGGTGAGGCGTGCCTTGTATCTGTCAATCGTGCCGTCAGGCATCAGCTTCCGCCGAAGTACCCAACGGGCTGAGACGGCTTTACGGCCGGGTGGGAGGCTCACCAGTTCAAACACCTCATGCTCGTTCAAGGCCTTGAGCTCCTCCTGCATGGCCTTTTCCCACAACTCAGCATCAGCGGTCTCCCTAGCCTGACGCATGGTGGTGGGCTCAGCAGGGAGTGAGGTCATGGAGGGGAGACCACTCGCAGAAAAATAGGCAGCAACATATCTTGCTGCCTCTCTTGGATCCGCGCAAAACCGAGCGAACGTCCACGCGCTCTGATATTAAATGTGAACCGAGGGGAGCCCGGCGTGACGGTCACACGTCGAGCCCTTGGGTTGAACCTCCCACCCTCGACCCTTTGGTGTGTCGGCCAACCCTTGAGATGTCGCACGTCCCTCTCCTAGCAGCAAGGCCGCTGCTAGTGACCGAGGTTCCCGCCGTACGACTCTCCCGGCGGCGTTTGCACCAAGGTGCGCTGCGGAAGACTTGTAGGATCGAATGGATGTGTGCAAGGTAATGCTTGGAGCACAAGGGTAGCTGGGCAAGGAATGAATCCTTTAGACTTGATAGATCAGTACAAGGCAATGTACATAGTCTTTTGGTAAGATTGGCATGCCTAGAAAAACCCTTAGGATTCCTTTTGTACCAGCCCCTATGAGCCGGCCAAAAGCTACTCAGCATCCCGAAACCCTCTATCAAGGCGCACTCATGCAAATAACACATGCATCATGTGGTACGTGCCGCGAGCTTTCCAACGCATCAAAGAAAGCCTCAATCCATGGAGAAACGGCTAAGTTATGGCCGTTTGAGTCCTCCACGCGTGACGGCCACTGGCAGCACCGTCAGCGGAGGTCACGGCCACCCGAAGCGCCCTTGCTTGTGAATGCAGCTCCAGCCGCCATCCCAAAGCGCCCATAGACCCCAATGAACCTTGCCTCATTGGCTAAGCGTCCATCCAGGGGTGCTTCGGCTGCGGTGGGCGAGAAAGTTGCTCCGCCGTGCTCGGGGTCGAACCGGTACGTGTCATGTTTTCTGGAGGTGGGTCTCCCACCTTTGCACGACCGTATCTTTCTCGTCCCTGCACCGAATGACCCGGTTCTTGGGTCGATTGCGCACGGTTTTTCATGTAGAATAAAATGGGAGCATCAAAGCATGCATCTGACCTCAGCATGATGACGTAATCACCGCCTCGACCGGAGACTCCCATAACAACAAGAGACGCGGACGCGGTGGAAGGGGGCGCAAACCGAGACTACCAATCATCAAGCCACGCAACGTCATCACAGAGGGGGACAGAGGAGACCACAAAAGATGGTGAGACAGACGAGGAAGCAGGACACGATTGCAGCTCAATTTCAGTCATGCAGGGCAAGGGAGTTGAGCAAGAGGTGACGCAACTCGCACTTCTCTAGGGGGGAGGGCGAGGCATGCCGAGCTAGAGCACAATGAACTACTCCAACTAACGCTCACTTGTAGATGGCCCAGGATTGTAGTCTGAGTGCGGAATGACAGGGCCTGAGCTCGGATAGAATGAGGACTACACCTGTGAAGGGAACAAAGGCGTCGACGGTTGCGGATGATGCTGCTGTGAAGCTAGCGTCGGCTGGGCCGGTGTGGCTGTCACAGGAGTGGAGTTACTGGGCGAGGTCAAGGCGTCAGGGCCGATGATAGCAACGGAGGCAGAGGCATGACGATGCTCATGCTGGCGACGCATCATGGCGATGATGCACGCCTCGTGCGTCGGTAGCAGGCACATGTACCACCCGTGCTCTGGCTGGCCACATTTGTGGCAGAACGATCCACGAGTGCTAGATCCAGCCGATTGTTGCTGCTACTACTACTACTAACCCTTGCCCTTCTTTCCCCGGCAATTCTTCTTCCCTGGCAATGAGGAGCTGGTGGAGGTGGCTGCTACAGGGAAAGCGATGGCTAAGGAAGCAACGGGAGGGGAGGCGAGGGCCTCTGTGCGCTGGAGACGGGACTCCAGGTGAGCTTCCTCAATCTTGAGGAAGAGCACGTATGCCCAGAGCATGAGGGTACCATGGGCCGCCATGGTGGAGAGGACATCCTGTGAGTAGTGGACGAAGACGTCTGCGTACACACCGGTGGCACCAGGTGGTGGTGAGGAGCGTGGCCAGAGGGGGTGGGGTAGAAGTGCCTAGGTGACGGAGGATGTCCTCAGCCCGCTGCCAGTAAGTGGTGACTATCTTGGTCTCCCCATTTCCTAACATGTCAATTTGTTTCAATGTGGACCAAGGCCATAAAATAAATGACAAAGGAACAGACATCTCCATGTGACAAAATTTCTGAAAGTGCCATGTCCATATGGACAATATTTCAAAGCTATGTGCAAGAAGATGGATATCTATTGGAAAGATAAAAAAAAATACATTCAGAAGTTACATCTTTTGGAAATATTTCTTAAAACAAATAGAATATTTGGCTTCTTCTAGTGCATGATCTTTGACATGTAGCGTTGATCAGGAATAGTGAGGGTCATGTGACCCTTTCCAATATTACGAGAGCCATAATCAAGGGAGGAACCCATTTTGTTTCATTTCTCCTATTTGTTATCAAGAAAAAATACCTTCTTTCCATTTTTCATTGAAGATAAACCCTTGTTTTGACTACAACCCCCATTCAAACCATATCATATGTTACATTCAAAAACTCTGGATTTTTGTTTTTGGTGGGCTCCTCCAAGGTCCCGCTTTAGCGAGTGGTACACTGAGTGGATTGCAAAAGGTCAACAAGCAGCAGGTGCAAAGGAGATGGCCATTTCATTAATTCCAGAATTCGTAATACCCTTTGTTTCATGTTTTTTTCCATTAAGATAATCGACTACATGAAGTCTTCATTCTTTTTGCAATCAACAACTGCTTTACACTTGAAATTGGCATCGTTGCTTCATCTTAGAATCTGCATGCTGGTTCTTTTTACAAAAAAAAAAACCCATTTCTTTTTTTCCTCAAACTCAAAGTTTTTGGTACCATTACCCAATGGACACAAGAAGGTGTGCAGCCACGTGGCCATCAGAGGTCACATAACCACACTTTCTGTTTTGCTCTTGCGACTGGTCTTAAGCAATGTTAGGGAAATTCACATTTGCTTGTTTTACTGTAAAACATTCTATCATAGAGCCAAATAAATGAATTCATTGTGGTGGATTGAATGTTTCATATTGAAATTGAAAAGAATCAGGGTTGTAGTTTATTGGACGGAACCTTTGGAAAACTAAGCCAAAAACATGGTGCTTGAGGGTCTCCGACCCCCAAACCATCCCGTCCAACAGCCCACTGTCCCAGGTGACCCCACTTGAGCCATGAGGCTCCTTCGACCAGTCGGCATGGTACTGCCACACTACAAGGGTGATTTACATGTAAAACCAAGCCTGATTTGATAACAAGTGCCGTCACTGTCGAACATATGTATCCAATGGAGGAAACAAGAACGAGGCATACTTGGGATACTGGATGCTCTAGTTAACCAAAGCGTGTATTGCCAAACCATGATAGGGTATTTTGAGAGAATTTGTTGAGTATCTTGAGGGTCTTGAGAATAATGAGGCATGTATTTATAAAATTGCAACGTCATCCCGATGATGACTGAATGGAGTCAAAACATAGTTCTGGTTTGTGATTGTCTTGTCGGCACGTGTTGATAGTGGTTGGATTTGTCAGATTATTCTACACCCTTCTAGAACAGAACACTGGAAGTCAATGTAGGTGGCTAAAATGCCCTTGACCAAACGGAGGTTATGTAAAGATCCACGTTGATTTCCATGTGCGGTAGGCCATGGATGTAAAGACAACCATCTCCACCCGCAAATTTTATAGAGTCGTGTACATCAAAGACGTAAAAGTTTTGCCTCTTTTAGCCAAAACATCCCATCTTGTTACCAGACATAGGTTGATGCTATCTAAAATTGCCGTGGATCTGATGATCAATATCTTGTAGGTTGTTGCAATACATTAGGCAATTTTTTGGGGTAACATAGCCTTCCCAATTGACTAGAAATTTCGTTACTTTTCCATGTTGGCGATGTACTTTGTAACCTCCTCTGCTTCCAAAGGTAATGGCAATGGCACGTCTCTCCTAAGAAAGTGCTCATGAGGGTCTTGGTAGTGTATGAGTCTAGTGATTTGGAATGCTACATGGGTAGCTAGACTAAAAAAAGTCACAATTTTGTGAGGACAGGTTTGTGCATTTCTTCAATCGCAAAGAGCTCCATCCACTTGGGATAACGCTCTACAAAATATTGTCCATGCAAGTAGGGATTTGTTGAGGTGAGTTGGACTGACTTTCCGACAAGTAATTCAGCGTCGTTTTGATTCTTTGTCAGCTGCTTACTTCAAAACTACCTGGGCCTTTGCAAGCATCTGGCCATTTTGGTCCTTGATGGTATGGAATTCTCGTCATTGTCTCTTGTATTCTTGGCAGATCATACGGCACACTACATGATGGCCAGAAGACACATAGAAAAAAAAAAGAGTCAGATCCATTCTCCTCTAAGAAAGCATGTATAGAAAACATCACGCGTGCAAATTTCTTAGAGAACTATGTCGGTGAGAGATTATCTATATATTCTCGAGAAAGAAAATCTGGTAGTCATGCATGCATTCCATACATGATTGTGCCGCTTGGAATCCCGACGATGTGCCTTCTCCACCGACCACCACGCCCTCAAGTATATGATGACTCAAGAAATGTGATTTGTTGAGAAACTAAATGGTTCAAGTTCTTCGAGTCCCAGTTTGATTATGCCATCTAGTATTGTAAAAAAAAGTGACTTTGGCGGATGCTTGTTGTTGTTAACTAGACCCAATGGCGGGTGTCAACATGTTGACCAAGCAAGACTTGTGCATTCAACAGAAGTTGTCGGACATGGAATCCAGCTCGGCTCAACAAACATTAGACCGCAATAGAATTTTTGCCTTAAACAAAAAACAAGTAGTTAGGACCATTCGCGACTGAAGAAATGGAAACACTTACCGTTGCAAAGTTTTGCCTTCAGAAGAACATGGACATCTACCTAGTGTTACACATAAGCCGCCTCAAACTCTCCCGATTCCCTAACGAGCACTTCCCAAATGAAAGCATGCCTCCACCACTACCCTTTGCAATAGACAAGGACATGGAGCAAGCCATTAAAGCTGGATTTGTAGGGTTGATTTTGTGGCCCACTATGCATCAACCTTCAAAATTGTATGGAGTTTGACCGAGGGTTGTTCGGCCAGTTTCCTTCACCTACGGTGTTCCATTCTAGATGGTTTTAATAGGTTTGAATCCTTTCTAGATGTTTCAATAGAGCCACCAAAAATTGTATCGTCATATTGATACTGTTAAATCGACTTCTTAAAAGTTTCTGACTTTTGTGGATACATGACTTGATATTCTCAAAGCCCTCCAAATTCTTTGTGGAATATCTTGAAGTTGTATCCCAGGATGCGGCATCGCATGCACCAATCAGCTCAAGCACCAAAGACTCCACATATGCCTTCTTCTTGTTTCCACCATTGTATGTATTTTCTTCACATTTCTGACTCCTGTTATCACATTACACTCACTACTAACTCCATGTGATCCAAGTCCCTTGAAATGTCTTATAATGTGCAGCGCATACCTGTGAACCTCCAACGTTTCACTTTGCACAAATGCTAGGATACACTTATCTTCTATGCATGGCATGTTTTGATCGTATTCTTTTTTTATTGTTTTTTTCCCTCGAAAACAATGCATGAATCCTTTTCATGATTTTAGGATTTTTGTCTAAGCAGGCACCTGCTAGACCACGTGGTAGTCGGTCCTAGTAGGTTCCTTTTCAACGCATATGGAGACTTGGATCCACTATGCAAAAACAGTGAAAATCCACAGCCAAAAATATACAAATCACTGAACAGAGGGATTTGTGATTGTTTGGCAAAAATGCCAACATCAAGACTCCAAAGTTGTGTGCATGAAAAGTGAGGTGAATTTGACGCACAACCATAATGAGTACCAACTTTAGCAGGAAAACATAGAGGCACACATTTTTTTTTTACGTCGGATGTCTTGAGTAAGATGAAACACAACCCCATCCCACAAAATAACTCTGCTATGCATCATGGTTATTCTATCAATTGGGTGAAAGCACCAGCCTCTACTTGCATGAACTAAGTACTCTTATCCATAACAGGTTTACTGCCATCACTGCTTTCCTTGACTCAAGTTTTTCAAACAAATTTTCCTCTGCCCTCCTACACCATCTCACATAAGAAGCATCAACATCCTTTTTCTCAATCTATGCACAGTATTTAACCCTCCACTTAGAATAAAATGATGCCTCTGTCTCTTTAGAATTGATAAACTTAACTTACCTCTTAATGATTTGCTAATGGTTAAATGGTGCATAGCTGTCATTGTTACACAGATAACAAAGTCAATCTTATTGAACAAATCAAAGCTAGGTGGAAGTGCATCCT
>SZWC01007771.1:55280-82398 GCA_023375785.1 Penium margaritaceum | reverse complement strand
CTCTCCCTCCCTTCCTGCAGTTGCATGCTTTCCCCCTCATGTATTCTCTCCTTATCACTGGCCCGTCCTCCTTAAGTAAGCTGTCATTTGCTGATAGCCCTCTTTCTCCATACTCTTCATTTCGCAGATTGTGGACCCAAAGACAGGAGAGGAGAAGCCGGTAGTCATTGCAGCTGATGATGGTATCCGCCCTCAAGCTTCTCTGGCAGATCTGGCGAAGTTGAAGCCAGTTTTTAAGAAAGGTGGCTCAACAACTGCCGGAAACTCGAGTCAAGTCAGTGATGGTGCGGGTGCTGTGCTTCTGATGACGCGAGCAGAGGCTTTGAAGCGCGGAATTCCAATCTTGGGTGTTTTCAGGTTTGTTGGCTTGTCTTTCTTGTCGGGCCTCTTCTTGTCTGTGTCCAAACAGGTTGTGCTTCAGCTCTGTTCTTTTCTGTTGTGGTTTCAGGAGCTTTGCTGCAGTGGGTGTGGATCCAGCAGTGATGGGCATTGGCCCTGCTGTTGCCATCCCAGCAGCTGTCAAGGCTGCAGGTCTGGAGCTCGATGACATTGACCTCTTTGAGATCAACGAGGTTTGTATGGTTGGCTCAGCATTTGGTGGTCATTCCTACTTTTGAAGGGGTGATTACATAATGCTGTTGCTGGATTGTGCAGGCTTTTGCGTCACAGTTCACCTACTGTGCACGAAAGCTGGAGCTTGATGAGGAGAGGATAAATGTGAATGGAGGTGCCCTCGCACTTGGCCATCCACTTGGAGCAACTGGGGCAAGATGTGTGGCTACACTACTTCATGAAATGAAGCGCAGGGGCACGGATTGCCGTTTTGGGATAGTGTCCATGTGCATAGGTACGTTGCTCTTTTTCGTCTGCGACCCTCCCTCATTGTCGGCTTAAGGGCTGGCCCTGATTCATTCATGTTACTGCTTCTTGTGCAGGCTCTGGCATGGGGGCAGCTGCTGTTTTCGAACGTGGTGATTATGTTGATCCCCTCCGCAATGCTGTTGCTGTCCCGACTGCCCATCTGTCACGAGATGCCTTGTAATGCGGCATGGTTGGGGCCCGGGTGCGCAATGGTCTCAGTAACCAGCTGAAGCCATGGAAAGGGGAAGGGGTAGTATTTGTGTCAAGAATCTGATCCATTGCGAAGGATCATGCGCAAGAAACAATTTTCATAATTTGGGGCTGGTCATGGTATGCAATTGTGCAGACTTTGTAGGTAATGAGAAACAGTAGACATAAAAGTGAGAAATCCAGTGGGGTTACTTCCTCCTCTCCACGTATTGAGCATATCTCAACAGTGTGCGAGTTGCGGCCTGGAAGTCTACATGAGCAAATCAGAAGCTACTTGTTTTGGGAGTGGAAAAGTCCCAAACAAATCTCAATATCAATATCAAGTGTGCCGGGAATCTGCCACCAACCCCCTTCCTTGTGACCTCCATGCAGCTTCATATATGCATGTAGCATGCATACTAAGGGTGGTACATATTACGAAGAAAACCATGCTAATGGTAGCAGTATCCAGTGATGGCACATCATACGGACTGACGTAATGTCCCTTGTGCCCCATTTCATTCATTGAGTCCTTGGACTCACTGCTCTGGTGTTTTCCCCTTATGTCTGATCCTGCCTTATGTTGAGTTGCAACTTCTTACACCAACATATCCAAGACATTTTGGCCATCTGCCAAATGGTGAGTGTTCAATCATAGGCATTAGATAACATAGATCCACCTTCAAGGCATATACAGGAAAGAAACGGAAAACCTTTGAAGACATTTTAATGATTTTTGGTTGATTTGTTATTGACAAGTGAAAGAATGGAAGAACTCCCTAAACAAAAAAGCCAGAAGACACACACACACACACACACACACACACACACACCCAGTTTTCGAAAATCTCATCCCCATGTTGTCGAGCGAGAAATGACCCATCAACCTAACGACCGCTTTGGAGGCACCATGTTTTGTGTAATCAACGCATGACATGGACCTCATCCACAAGTATCACAAACCCCAAAATGGAGGAGTTTGTGATGCTTACAGGGGTGGTTTGTGTGACGTTTGTGGTGAGTTCAAGACTCCCCATGCATTGAAAGGGCTGTCGGGCTCCACTACTGCGGGGCCCGGCAGGTTCCCGCACAAAAATTCACACCCAAACCACCAGTGTATATTTAAGAAAAGGTTCGATCGAGGTTTGACACTTCAAAATAGGGTTTGGCAATTCAACTAGAAGCGTTTGTTCCTTTTCCCTATGTGAAGTTGGCCAATTTTCGGAGTCTACCTCACGATCGAGGACTCAAGCCGATAGACAATCAGCGAGGAAAGTCGCTGATCGTGGACCCTACCAGCCGTCAATCGCTCTGCTGCTGATTGACGGTTGGCGAGGCCATCGATCAGCGACTTAGTCGCTAACCGTCGATGGTCCGGATGGTCATACCCATTTTCTTTGCTTGGTCGACGACACATGTCGTGATCGAGCATGGAAACCGACAGTGCTGTAGAGTTTTTCTTGTGCCGGTGCCGGGCGGATGCGAGTCACACTCTGCTTGTTATGGGTATCCAAGCTACTTGGCCCTAACCGGAAACCATGCGAGACAGAATGATACAAGGATGACAATGTGATAACTGGTGCTTGAAACGGTAGAGACTTATGTTAGGTATGCTTGAAACTGTGAAGGGAGCTCTCCATGCGTTGTTTTGAAAAAAGGGGCAAACAAATGTTTAGCTTGTTGGTTTTTGTCTCACATCTCTCACTTGTACTATGTTGTGTACTCTTGGCTTGTGTACATCGGCGTGCAAATGACTGACGGCGAGATGCAACGCTGGGGGAGTGTCGTCCGGTGCAACCGACGCACGCTGAACCCTACACGCAGTCTGCGGGAGCCTCCTCTCTCCTTCGTGCTCAGCTCCATCAGTTGACCTCCTTGGCAGTCGTGCCACCGGTAGGCACTGTCGCTGCTTATGCTACCTGCACATGTCCAGCGCCGTGTCTGACTGCACTCTTGCGTTTGCAGCGCTGTGTCATGCCTAGGGTCCAAGTCTCATAATTTCCGGGCACTGTTGGTACCGGGGATTAGCGTAGACGCTGCCCAAGTTTGGGCAGCCATAACTCCTCATTGCTATTTTCATAGTTGATTTTGACCGCACGAATACGGTCACAGCATGCGTATTATGGTATGGTCCAGTTTTCAGGCAAAACGGACGACGTCTAGGTTTTGGGCTGTCGGCCGTCTGGCAGGGCTTACCGAGAAAACCTGCCTGCCAGAAAATAGGTCTGTTTTCTGATTGGCTTAGAAACTGAGTAACAAGCTCTACACAGCTTGGGGNCCCATTGTTGCTCATTCTTGTTACTTAACCAGTTACTTCAGTTTTCAACTGCTTTCTGGCGCTAACACTGGCGCGCACATCTCTGAGTAACAAACCCAGAGCACTCAGACTTAGACTCTAGAGTGGAAGACTGAGGGGGCAGCAGACTAAGCAATGAGCGTGGAAGCCCACACGCTGCATCAACAACGCAACTACCCCAACCTGTGCTTTAGAGTAGTTTCAAGCTTGGTATGAGAGTGAGAGCGCAACAGCAACAGCATACAACTGGCGTACAGGTTCCTGACTACGCCGGCGGACCCCCATACGCGCCAGTGTAGGGGAAATGCTGTCGGATTTCTCCTGGCAGCATTGACCCACCTGGCGGCGTCATAGTTTTCCCACAGCCACTGGGCCAAGGGGAAATGCTGCCGGATTTTATCCGGCAGCACTGACCCCCACGCATGACGCAAAGAGGTGAGCTACAGGCCGCGTCAGGCACATGCTGGCGACGACGCACGTGCCGACGTCATCCTGGTGTAGTGTCTCGAAGCAGCAGCAAGTAGCAGCAGTAGACTGCAGCAGCAGGGGCTTGCAAGAGCAGCGAGCAGGGACAACAGTAGCCAGCAACAAGTATGTGTAGTAGTGGCAACCGTCAGTAGCAGTGTTCTGCGGGAGCTTGTAGCAGCAGCAGCCCGCGGCAGCAAGCAGCAGCCCAGGGCAGCAAGCGGCAGCAAGTAGCAGCAATAGCCACCAACAGCAGCTTGCAACAGCAAAAGTGCTCACCAACAACTAGTAGCAGTAGCAACCCGCTGTAGTAGCACCAATAGCAAGCAGCAGTAGCAGCAGACGGTTGTAGCAGCAAAAGCAACGAGTAGCAACAGGAGCTGGCTGCAGCAATAGCAGCAGCAAGCAGAAGCCAGCAGCAGCCAACGGCAACAGTTGCAACAACGGGTAGCTGCAGCTGCAGCTGCAGCTGCTCGCAGCCCGCTGCTCGCAGCGAGCTCGCTATAACAAATGAAGGAAAAAAAGGAAACACAAAACAATCCCCCCACCCCGCAAGCGGCCCTATAGTGCCTGCACCCATCACCACAGCCACTGCAGCAGCCATAGCAGCTGCAGCAGCACAGAGCAGCTCAGTGGCAACAGTAGCAGCAGTAGCAATAGTAGCAGTAGCTGTTGCAATAGCAGCCGCAGCAGCAGCAGCACCAGCAGCAGTAGAAACTGTAACACTAGGAGTAGCTACTGGTACAACAAACAACCGTAGTAGCAGTAGCAGCTGTAGCAGCAGACCAACAGCAACAGTAGTAGCAGCGGCCTCAGTAGCATTAGCTGTAGTAGCAGCAATAGCTACCCTACAACTGATACAGCAAAGCTCCAACAACTGTTGCTGCCGACGTCAGCCATCCTCAGCTGACATCATCGCTGATGTCACCGCTGACGTCAGCAACACCAAAAAAGAGTGATAAATGGTGCTTGAAATGGTAAGGCCATGGCAAAGGTATGCTTGAAAATGTGAAGGGAGTTCTCCATGTGTTGTTTTGACAAAAAGGGCAAAAAAATGTTTAGTTTTCGACTACAAATTTCTCCATACATGATTTTGATAGTCATCAAAGATATCACCCCCCCCCTCACACGACATCTGATAGAAGGGCGACCCCAAGGCAAGCCTCCCCGAACAACCACAAAACCATGACATCATCCAGCTATCACTTCCAACGGGAGGCAACCCGCGTAAAGAGGGGGGTATAACGAGGCACCTTCCACAAATTCATCCATAGACAACCTAGTTGTAGGTTCGGAAACAACACCTGGCTAGAAACCAACAAGCATATGAGCTACTCTGCTGTCTAAAAGACAAATCATAAGATTTTTTTGTGACATAACTAGAAGGGCGGGAAAACCATGTGCCCCTCGTTTTGGACAAGAAGCCTAAAGGCCCCCTCGCTCGGAACAATAAGCCCCATACGCCCTTCCGTCGGAACAATAAGCCTGATCCGCCCATTCCTCACAACAATAAGCCTGATCCGCCCCTTCTAGATGGACGCGAGTTTATAGGCATAGAAATTCAACAGTATACCCCTGTCGTTTGTCAAAATACAGCATGTTAACGTCGCATGGATGTGGCATCGACATGCTGACGTCACATTTTTTGACCCAATCATCACTACAATGGGAGGACCGGTTTGGCCTACCCTCCTCGCTGAAGCGAGGGGTGGTTCCGCACCACCCCTGGCATCAGCTAGGTCTGGCCGTCGGCCAGCACGTAGGTGGATGCTGGCCAGCTCGCTGCCAGCCTGCTAGACTGCCAGCGGCCGGCCAAGTGACCGGCTGGCCACCAGCCGGCCAGCCGCCAGCCGCCGATCGCGGCCTCAGCCCGATCAGCGGCTGAGCGGCCGCGAGGGCCTCCAGGGCAAGGCCTCGTGGCCTTGTGCCCTCGCCCCCGCCCACCCTCCTCGCAAGCAAGCGAGCGAGGACGAGGGAGGGGGACGGGGGACGAGAGGCAAGAAAGATGCGAGAGTCTTGTTGCAAAATTGCCAGCGTTTCTTGCACGCGACGATTTTGTGCCAGAATAGAAACAACGTAAATCAAAGTTTGTTTGCAATGAACTTCGACAGAAAATAATGGAACAAACTCGTGCGAACGCACAAGTTTGAGGTAGAAACCCACAGCTTGGGTACCAAAACCAGGGGTAAGGCTAAAAACAGAAATGGTCCTCCAGAGACTTGAGATATTCGAGTCTCCCTGCTCTGGGTCGTTGATGACGATTGCTCCTCAGTCTTGCAATGGGGGTAAACCACAGACGCGAACTGAGAACCCCATTCTGCCAACTCTGACGACGACTTCAAAGCAGGAGCTGGAGGTTACGGCCCGTTACAGTGGTTCTCAGAGCAAGACGACCCCCGCAACCAAGGATTTGACAGAAACGGTGGCTACGATATGTATGAATCGCCACCAGCAGCTGCAAGCAGTAGAAGAAACGCCAGAAGGTAAGGCTGCACACCGAATCCGGTTCGCGAATCTGAAGCTGGATTCGGATTCGCGAGTCGGAATCCACCACTGGATCTGGATTCGCGGATCCAAATCCAAGATTCGCGAATCCTTGTGGATTCACGAATCCTGGCAAATCCTTTGATGTGGTCTTAGTCTTGGCAGTAGCCAAGAAAATGCACGGATGCTAAAATAAATGTGGGATGCCATCTAGTGCAATTCCCGTTCTTTTTAAAAGTGGTGTGGCAGTGCCCGATCGCTCCGGAAGCCAGGCTTGCCAGTCAGGTCTGACACTTGATTGGCCGGACGCCAGGCATAGATGACCTGGCATGTCCCATCGGTGCGAGTCAGGTTTTTGCACGCCCGTCGAATATCCTACAAGATCCTGTGCACGGAATCGCCGCTCGCTCATGGAAAACGTGTGAGCGAGTGGCAAATACCTGGTCGCTGATTTCATGCATGTGTCTGGCCGTTGACCTGGTACATGCACGATTTCCGCAAGTTCACGCGACTGTTACCTTCCGGATTTTCGAAACTTCAGAAGTTGAATTCAGAAGCATCATTTCTCGACGGTTGGACGTGAGCAGGACTAGCCGAATACTTTTCTCCTCCCCCCCTCCCCAACCCTCTACTCCTTCCAAGATTTGTTAATGGATTCCCGAATCCCCGAACGAGACCCGACCCTGGGTCCGGATTCGTGAATCCGGATCCGGATTCGGGATTTGTGAAACAGATTCATGAATCCAAGGATTCGTGTGCAGTCTTACCAGAAGGGACTATGGCATCTACGCTTGAAGCGTTTGAAGCACCGTTTGAAGTGCCATAAAGCACGTTAGGAGGCTGGAAAAGAGCCTTTTCTTTTGCTTTTGCTTCTCCACAGCCTTTCCTCCATCCCAATGGGCTAGGGGAAAGTTTTTGGGACGAGATAGGGTGTACCCACCCCCAAAACCACCTACTTTTCCCCTCTTCTCAAGGCTCCTTTTCCTCCTCTTCAACCTAAACTTGGGGCAGTGCCTTTCCCGAATACCAGAGACTCTCATGGCCTGAGACAAAAAGACAAAAGGAGAAAGGCGGTACTTGGAGAATTGTTTGAGGCCGCCACATTGCCGTGGAGCACAAGGAAGGCGACTGAAAGGCGGGGCAAGGTGCGCCAAGAAGATGCAAGAAGAGGGCAAGGAAGACCAAAAGACAAGAAGAAAAATAGTCTTTTACTTCTTGATTCTGTACTTGTTTGTTTCTCTAGGTTTCCTTAGCTTTACTAGTGCCGTGAGTCACGGCTTAGGGTTTCTCCTAAAAATCCACGTGCTTGTGCCGAACTGTGTCGGCCTAGAAAAATAGTCTTTTTCTACCACGTGGTTGTGCCGACCGTGGCGGCCTAGGAATTTAGAAATCATTTATATGATTGCCTCACCGATCGTGAGAGGAAGGACACTTCGGGATGCGAGACCTCCTCAAACTGGGGGGGTGATCCTTTCAACGGTTTTCACGTGCTAGTTGCATGGATGACAAGATGGCAAGTGCCGGACCGTCGAAGACCAACAAGGGCAAGGTGGTAACGGCCTCACCACACGCCCTCGACGGACTCCAAATTTTGGGAGCCGCCACCGCGAGCATGGTTACCAAACCAAAGGCAATCGTACCGCCGAAGGCAACCGGCACTTACCTCGGCAACACTAAGAAGCGTGCGGAGGCCGGAAAAGTGCTTGACGAGCACGTCGACGTACACGTGGACGAACCCCACGTGACAGACGACGTGCTAGAGGAGGATCTTCCGGAGGGGGACCCGGACAAAGAGTACGATGCCGACAGTGGCAAAGGCGACAAGGATCGCAATCATCGCCATCGTCGTGCGGCAAACTCGAGTCAAGAAGGGCAAGGCACTCGCCACATTGCCTGAATCGGCCGACAACAGCGAGGCTGCCGAGAGCCAAAAAGGCGTCGAAAGTAGCCATGCAGGAAGTTCCCGCAAGAACGAGTTAGACGACGTCACCACGAAGGCAATTTGTGATGACCGCCACAGGCTTGCTGAGTTTGCTGCTGAGACAGCAGGCCGACGCAAGATCACCACCAACGGTGGAGGTACGGCACCACTTGGAGGAGTGGGGGCGGACCCCCCCTTCTTACGATGTGGCCGCAATGGGACAAGGGAGCGCCCACTCAAGCGTCATTACTGACGACAACCTCCTTCGGAAGGTGGGACTTCTTGGAGGCGTGTACGCAAACCGCACCNCTTCTTGATTCTGTACTTGTTTGTTTCTCTAGGTTTCCTTAGCTTTACTAGTGCCGTGAGTCACGGCTTAGGGTTTCTCCTAAAAATCCACGTGCTTGTGCCGAACTGTGTCGGCCTAGAAAAATAGTCTTTTTCTACCACGTGGTTGTGCCGACCGTGGCGGCCTAGGAATTTAGAAATCATTTATATGATTGCCTCACCAATCGTGAGAGGAAGGACACTTCGGGATGCGAGACCTCCTCAAACTGGGGGGGTGATCCTTTCAACGGTTTTCACGTGCTAGTTGCATGGATGACAAGATGGCAAGTGCCGGACCGTCGAAGACCAACAAGGGCAAGGTGGTGACGGCCTCACCACACGCCCTCGACGGACTCCAAATTTTGGGACCCACCACCGCGAGCATGGTTACCAAACCAAAGGCAATCGTACCGCCGAAGGCAACCGGCACTTACCTCGGCAACACTAAGAAGCGTGCGGAGGCCGGAAAAGTGCTTGACGAGCACGTCGACGTACATGTGGACGAACCCCACGTGACAGACGACGTGCTAGAGGAGGATCTTCCGGAGGGGGACCCGGACAAAGAGTACGATGCCGACAGTGGCAAAGGCGACGAGGATCGCAATCATCGCCATCGTCGTGCGGCAAACTCGAGTCAAGAAGGGCAAGGCGCTCGCCACATTGCCTGAATCGGCCGACAACAGCGAGGCTGCCGAGAGCCAAAAAGGCGTCGAAAGTAGCCATGCAGGAAGTTCCCGCAAGAACGAGTTAGACGACGTCACCACGAAGGCAATTTTTGATGACCGCCACAGGCTTGCTGAGTTTGCTGCTGAGACAGCGGGCCAACGCAAGATCACCACCAACGGTGGAGGTACGGCACCACTTGGAGGAGTGGGGGCGGACCCCCCCTTCTTACGATGTGGCCGCAATGGGACAAGGGAGCGCCCACTCAAGCGTCATTACTGACGACAACCTCCTTCGGAAGGTGGGACTTCTTGGAGGCGTGTACGCAAACCGCACCCACCTACAGTGTGTAAAGGTGCACGGACAACGCGAGGCCCACGAGGCTATCGCCGATGCTCTGACGACATCAGAGCTCAAGTTTGCGTTCGCCAACCTGCTGGCCCAGGTTGGGCAGAGCCTTACGGACCTGGATTGTGATCGCTAGCTACAGCGCTTGGCCGCTCATAAGGCAAGCCGCTGATGCAATGACCTTGACAAGGCGTTGCAGAGCGTGACCCAGGTGCGGATGCTACAACAAGCGCAGCACGCCACACGTGATGATGCTAATGCCTGTGGTAGCAAGGACTTACCTACCTCGACGACTTCAGGGCAGGTCATGAACACATCCTTCCTCCACACTATAGAGATCTTCTGAAAGGGCGTGAAACTGACTGACTGGTTAAATCGCATGAAGCACATTCTACGTGTCAACAAGGCTCCACTTAGTCAGTGGGGCGACCTTGCCACGATGCGGCTTGAAGACAAGCTCTTCAAGTATGTGGTCAAGGAGTGGGGTGCGCAGGAGCCACATCTTGAGAGGCAACTCATGTCGTGGGAGTCCTTCTATGCGATCATGCATAAGAAGTGCACCTAGCGTGAGGAGGCGCAGCGTGCCTTCCACAAGATCAAGGACTTCAAGCAGGTGGGTAGCTCGCTCGAAGCCTACTTGAGCAAGCTCACCGCACCCGTTGAGGAAGCCAAAAGCTTCACTGAGGGCGATGGGACTCAGACCATCAAGTACTCGGAGTGCATGCTCCTGGAGTACTTGCATGACGGTCTTGCCAACGAGAAACCGAAGGACAAGACCACCACAATGGCAACCGGCCAGGCTTGGAAAAGCTGGAGGGTATTGCACGACTACATGAGCGAAGTGTATTCGGAGAACCCGAAGCACTACTTCGACGCACGGCTAAACGTGCGTGCACTGGAAGGCCGTGACATGCGCATGGATGCTATGGGGACTGGAGGAGCAGCTGGGTAGCGGGGCGGGGTCAAGGGCAAGCAACCCGTAAACCCCCCAGCCAAGAAGACTGGTGGGAACAAGCCCCTCAACCACAAGCTTGGCCGTGACAATGACGAGTCACAGGTGATGCTCTAGCGTCATAACACAACCTTTTGCGAGAGACTGTGCCACAACTACATGTAGCCCGACCAATTTAGGGCTCAGTGCCATGAGGCTGCCGGTGGTGGACAAGAGGCCGCGGCGTTAGCCGCAGGAGCAGCTCCTCATGGGGATGTTACGGCAGGAGGTCGAAGACAAGAGCGTGGACAGGGCCGCGGTCGCGGCAATGGATCTGGCCATGGAAATGGACAAGGCCATGGTGCGGGTTTCCCCCACCCTCGAGTGATGTAAGCTTGGCAAGATCCTTCTTGGCTGCAAGTAAAGTTTCGTTGGCGATTTTGGCAAGCTCTGGTGGCGAGGGTCCGTCGATCAGGCTGATTTCTATCTGGCCGATCAACAGCGTCAGATTGCACGCAAGGCGCTGAGGGGTTGTGCCCGGAGGTAACTCTAGGGACTGTCGCAGTTTGGCCAAAGATCAGCGGGGCTGCTGCGTGGCAGGTGTTAGAAGTCCCCGTGGTCTGGCCGTTGGCTTGGAGCAGCGTGCTGACCTGCGGAGCGACAGGAGTGGGTACGTCGCCTGCGTAGGTTGCAGAGGAGTTGGGCTGAGGGGCGTTAGCCTGGGCGTCGGAGACTGGCCGTTGAGCGACGGGAGCATTTCCGGGTTGGTTGACCTCGACCGCCATTTTGTCGTCGTCGTCTTTGATGGAGTTGCTCACCACGTCACGCTGGGCGAGGTTGGTGGCATGCGTGTCCATCACAAGTGTCGTGGCTTGTCTCTTCCGGGGTGCTAAGCCGGGTGTGTTTGTGGTGGTGTCATTGTCGGTTGGAGTCTCCTCGGCTTGTGAGGTTTGGATTCTCCTTGGCTCGTGAGGTTTGGTCGCGAACTCATGCATTGGTAGGAGGCGTCTCAGAGCAGCGAGGAAGACTTGATGTTAGGAGAGTGATGGACGGAGGAGTGTCTGAGAGAAATTCATAATTGGCAGACCCGTTTCAGCCGGATGGCCTTCATCAGTGCCTTTGAGAAAAACTACACAGGCAATGCTAGTCAAATAATAGACAAGGGTCCATCTGCGACACATGGGAACATGGCAAGGGTTCTAGGTTTTACTTGAGGTTCTACTAGTGGGTCTAAGACTCATCTAGCATCCGGTGATTTTCCGGTGGTCACCCATCTAACGTAGAGGTTCCAAGGTAGGTCCTAAAGTTTCTAGGCAATCTCCAGGCCAGTTATGAATTTCTCTCACACACTCCCCTGTCCATCACTATCCTAACATCAAGTCTTCCTCACTGCTCTGAGATGCCTCCTACCAATACGCCAATTTCTCTTATACACTTCCCTGTCCATCACTCTCCTAACATCAAGTCTTCCTCATGGGAGGCCAAATCTTGGTTGCCCACTAGTGTGGTCAACAAGTGTTGGAGTGAGCTGGTAGCTGGCACAGATCAATGCATGTCAGGGGGCACCACCTAAATGCAGAAAAAGTGAACAATATTCTTGTAGGGTGGCATTCATGGACTGCAACCATGGGAGGTTGGGGACACCTAACATGGTTGTCGCGCGGATGCTCGAGCCTAAAAGGGTGAGGCCGCTAGCCGTGCTAACCGACAAGCTGTAGCTTAGGTCCAAGTGCCATGCACATTTTCATGTTTAGCTAGTTATTTAAATCATTAAATTTCCTTTCACAATGTTGATGACTCATTAACTGACAATCCTGCTTGTTGTTCATGAACCGGGACAGTTCATAGTAAGTGGGGAGGAATGTAGCGGGAGGGCCGGTTCGACCCTCCCTACTCCCTGAAGCGAGGGGTGGTTGCGCACCACCTCTCACGTCAGCGAGGGCTGGCTGGCGGCCAGCACTTTGCTGGCCGCCGGCCAGCTCGCTGCTGGCTGGCTGGACGGCCGGTGGCCGGCCAAGTGACCGGCCGGCCACCAGCCGGCCAGTTGATAGCTGCCGATGACGACCTCAGCTCGACCGGCGGCTGAGGGGCTGCGAGGGCCTCAAGGGCGAGGCCTCGTGGCCTCGTGGCCTCGTGCCTTTGCCCGCGCCCACCCTCCTTGCAAGTGAGCAACGAGGACGAGGGAGGGGGATGAGGGATGAGAGGTGAGAGAGATGTGAGAGTCTTGGCGCGAAATTGCCAGCGTGCCTCGCACGCGATGATTTTGCGCCATAATGGCAAAAACTGAATTCAAAGTTTCTTTGCGACAAACTTTGACATAAGATAACGGAATAAACTCGTGTGAACACACGAGTTTGAGGAAAAAAACCCCCGGTTTGGGTCCCAAAACCAGGGATAAGGCTAAAGACAGAAATAGGCCTCCTGGGAGACATGAAGTATTCGAGTCTCTCTACACTAGGTTATTGATGACGATTGCTCCTAAGTCCTGCGAAGGGGGTAAACCCCTGACGCAAACTGAGAACGCCATTATGCAAACTCTGACGACGACTTCAGAGCAGGACCTGGAGGTTACGACCCATTGCAATCACAAATTCCTTAATAGAAGGGTTTGTGATTTTTCATAAGTGGTTTGGAGGGAGTTTGCAGTTTCAGGATCTAAGACTCCCCATGCATTAAAGAGGAACCTGCTGGGCCCCGTTCCCATAGGGCCCAGCACAAAAACGAACCCTAAAAACCCAAGTGTAATTAGAGGGTGGGTTTGTTTATAGTTTGTATGTCAAACGATGGTATAAAGTTGAACAATGTGTAAAATAGAAAAAATGAATCTTTGACTCCCCATTGATGGAGCGGGATTCCTACAGACGTCGGTTGGCCGGAATCCCCGGCAAAGTCCCCCCCCTCCCACTCCCCCCCGCCTCCAGGCAGGCCTCAGGTTGCCCGTTCCATCGCGGCCCTCAATCGCAAGGGCCTTGATCGACGGGCGGGTGAGTGGGCAGGTAGGCTGCGAGAGGAGGGGGAGGGGTGGTTTGGCGGTTGACGAAGTGCTGACCGACGGACGTCGGTCGGCAATCTCTCCCCGCCCCCTCCACCCTTTGATGCTATCGCGGCCCTCCATCACGACGGCTGCAATGGAGGGTTGCATTCTAGCACAACATGCCCAATTTAGTCATGCTTAAGTAGCGATATGCGTCGCATTTTGAGCATGGTGAAAACCGGGGAGGGGGGGGGGGGAGGCGGACATGGCTTACTATTGCCGGACAGGGGTGAATGGGATTTATTGTTCCGACGGAGGGGTATATGAGGCTTATTGTTCCTACGGAGGGGTGAATGAGGCTTATTGTTCTGACGGAGGGGTGTATGAGGGTCACGGGTGACAAAACAGGGGGAATCGGCATTTTCACTGTAATTGGAAACACTTCCTAACGGAGCCAGGAAAACACCACCGAGAAAACGATACCCCAGAGCTGGTCTCAGAGAAAACTCCAGTGAGCATGTGAGGACGCTTGAATCGAGCTTGATATTGTCAAAGTAGCTGCTGAGCGACACAATATCCAAACGAGTGAGTGGCGATAAGTCTAGAGGTCACTGTGGCTGAATTGCTAATCCCCCCGAGCTAGAAATGATGCTGCGCTAGTCTGGACGAGACTGTTTTGTGCCGCCTCACACACTTGGACGGAAGTGTCTGGCTTGCTACCTCTAGACTTCGCGCCTGAGCGGCATTGGCTGCTTAGTTGTGAGAGGGAAAACTTGCACTTGAAAGCTAGTGCCAGAACTGTAGTTAGCTGTAAGTAATGATTTAGTCAATAGCAAGAAAAACATGTAGTGTGAGACCCCTCCCACACAAACCTAAGCCCTCACCTATGTGAGGCTTGTTACTTTGTCTATGTGCCAATAAGAAAAATGCACTATTCTGTACGGACTGGCATGTTTGCTCCCATTTTAGAAGGAAATTAAAGATAGCTGTATTCCCCTATTTGGCCCCCTTTTTTATTAATCAGCACACCATTTATGACATACCTCCATGCATTCGAGAAAAGCTGAAGTCATCCTCAGGTTCAAACCCACGTGCGTTTCTTGATGCGTTCTCTTGTTCGACACTTCAAAGTACAAACTTTGAGCGACTAATGGCAAGCGCGGGCGACCGTCAGATTTCTTCTTCACATCTGACAGTTGTACTTCAAGACCGAGGGCTGTTTCAGCCATTGGTCGTGACCTGTCGAACCCATACTAGAAGTTTTTTTTGTTTTTTTTGTTTGTTTTTTTTTTGTTTTTTTTTGTTTTTTGTTTTTTTGTTTTTTGTTTTTGCCCCTAGACATGTCTGCTCTTTGGAGTTTCTATGTGAACTTGCCCATACGAAAAGGAATTTACTCTGGTGTGTATGGGAGAATGAAAATGATTATTTGGAGGGAATATGCCGGTCAGTACGGTATTCAAGCCAGTGGGGTTTTCTCAGTGAGCCCTGCTAGAGGGCCGACAACCCCAAACCCGGGTGTTGTTTGTTTTCCTGAAAACTGGACTACACCAAAGTACACCACGCTGCGAATGCATTCGTGTAGTGAGAATCATCTAGAAGAATTGCACGGACAATTTATGGCTGCTCGAACCTAGGAAGACTTTATGCTACATAAAACAACCACCTATGACTGTGGATGACTTGAGTGATGGTAGCTGCAGGCAATGGAGATGGGTGCAAACTCCCACCAAGTCGGAGATTCCACACGAGGAGACTTGTACATACACGTAGTGAGGTCAGACATCCATAATGCATGAAAAGAGTCACGCTCCCTCATGCTGTTTTTCCCCCAGATTCGAGAAAAGTGTGAAGATGAGCATACAAGGAGTGAGGACGTACATGAGGTAACAAAGAGTGAGGGAACTCACAGATGCAAGGCAGTACACTCACAGATGCAAACCAAACNCATGCACCTGTGCCTAATGCCACACACGCTGCCTTTGAAGTGCTGGATACGATACACACGTCCTTGCCAATATCCCATGAGATAGTCATGCTGATGACAAGGAAGATCCACTTAGTGCGGCTCTTGCTAGCCGTGCTCCTTGTCCAGTCATGGACCGTGTGGCCTTCGGCGACTACAGACGTCTAGTGGCGGAATGTCAACCCACGACATGGGGTGGAGACAATGTACCGTATCACGCAAATCGCTACATCTAGGTGCAGATGGTATGGGGACTGGGATAACTCAGCCAGCAAGTTCATGACAAAGGCAACGTTCGACCGTGTGGTGGTGGAGAGGAACACGGTGACCCAATGACACAAAGAAAGGTAGCAACTTCTACACCTGCACCTATTGTGTTGGCATTCAAAGCTTTTAGCTTAATCTAGCCTGCTCGGATGATGGGTGTGGAGGCATTGGGTACAGTGGGTGAGAGATCCGAAAAGTGCTCGGCCAACGTCTGCACATAGGCTGCTTGTTGCACACATAGAACACAGTGGGCACTATCATGCTTGATCTCCATGACTAGAAACACCCGTGTAGACCCGAGATCTTTCAGCTTTTATGCGGACTACATTACATCCTTCACTCGCTTGGCAGCGGAAAGTTTAGGTAATGCGACGAACACGACAACAAGGGTGCTGTCCACTAGGATAAAAAAATAGGACAAGATCTACGATGCTATACATCAGGCCACTGTTCAAGAGGGTGTGGCTGATCTCTGTGTTCCAGCACCCCGGCGACTATTGGAGGCCATAAGGAGCCTTTCCTAGTTGCTAGACACAACAAGTGCCATTGTCAAAACCTGTGGGCTGAAACATGTAGAGCTCCTCACCGTCGAGAGTACCATGCAAAAAGGCATTGCTCACATCCATCTGGTGGAGCTCCCAGCCATGCTGTGCGACCATGCTCAAGAGCACGCGGCTAGAATTGAAGCGACAAGCTGGCTCGAAGACCTGGTCAAAATCCACTCTTGGTACCTGTGTAAAACTTTTGGCAGTTAGTTGAGATTTATACTAGTCTTGCGTGCCATTCGCCTTCCACTTGCGACAAAAGACCCACTTGGCCCCAATGGCTTTGGGGCATGAGGGCAAGTCGACCAGCTCATACATGGCATGCTCATGATATCTACCAGTTCTTCCTTGCAAGTAGCCTCCCACTGGGACGCGTCAGGTGCAGCCCTGGCCTCATGGAGACTCTATGGGTCGGCTGTCTGTAAAGACAGCCTAGTTGTCAACAAACAACCAGTACATGGACCCATTGGAGCACAAGACAATGAGACACAGATAGCGCATCGATGCTCCTGAGAAATCAGGGTATAACCAAATGCAAATCCAAGATGAAGGTCAACTGCGATGACGGAAAGGGCAGTTAGACCCAAGGCCTTTGTTCCCAGATTCCCACTTTCCATAGTGTGAGAAGAGGATGTGGGATGGAGGGTACTGGCCGGGGCTAGCCGGGCAATGGCAGGACGCGAGCCTGATGGTGGCGTCATGGTGCCTTGCCGAAGAAGACCACCAAGATTAAGTGAGCATGCCAAACCAATAGTAGACGAGTGGACGTGTTGGGCTCGAGGAGGCAAAGACACGATGGGTTGTCCAACTGGAGTGTCTGACTCAGGAGCTGAATAACTTCTTGGCAGCTTGACTGAGTCAACAATCGAAGTGACGGACTCACATGCCTGGGTGGCAGAGTCACCGGTGGAAGAAGTGAACTCATTGTCTTGGTCTACGAAGTCAACGGTCAAAAAAGTGGGCTGGAATGCATGTTCTGCAGCCAAAAGAAAAGATGTAGATGGGAACTCTGGGACACCGGGGGTGTTTGGTGCATATGGAGGCGCAGGTGTTGTGGTGCAATCGGGGACTCAGGACATTGAAGGACAGGGAGCAATTTCAGGCACTGGTGTAGAATCTCCCCCATGCGATTCTGGCGAGAGGCCTGATAGGGTCCCAACATGGACAAAAGGGAGATCGCACGGAAAATGATCCTCAAAGAATAATGCGTCATGCGACTCAATGATGATATGCCGTACAGGGTTTCAGATCTGCAACGCCTTTGATTGACAAGACATCCCAAGAAAGCTGCAGAGAAGACCACGGGGAGTCAATTTGTTGTCTTGATGGTCCTCAGGGAGCCAGACAGTGGCAACGTAATCCCAGATGCGCGCAGGACGAAGATCTGCGTGCTACTTGTAAAAATGCTAGTGGGGAGTGACAAGATAGGACAAGGGACTATGGGGAACTCGGTTCCAGACCTAGGTCATGTATGACATGAATCCATGGAAAAATCCCTCGAATAGACCCGATTCAATATAGATAGTGTTGACCGTTTCAGCCATGGTGCGGTTCTAGCGCTCAAAGATAGCGGTTTTTTTTACCAGACTATAGGGTGTAGAGGCCGCATGTCTGACGCCCTGGCTCACGAGGAAATCATTCGTCTAAATCATAAACTCAACATCCCAGTCAAAACATAAGCAATAAAGGGGACGACCACACTCACACTCTGCGAAGAGGAGCCAGTCACAAATCACAACTACTACATCGGTCACCCAAAAACAAGAGTAGTCACGAGTGAGGGTGAGAATTTAACGACCGCGCTCCACCATAGACTTGAAAGGTAAGGACCACGAGGACAGAATATACCAGCTCAAGCGGGTGGGCTTCCCGGGAAGAGGAGACAAAACAAGAGGACATGTGCATCTTGTCTTAAGTTCAGTAGATGCACTCAGTTTTACAACGTAACTAAAATGTAGTTGGGTCAAGGCCAAGTGCGAGCTGCGTGTGGAGCTTTGAAAGGCAGAGCTGTGTATGTGGCACAGGCGCCGGTGTAGAAGGTGAGTATGCTGTGGAGACAGAGTGTTCATAAGAAAGACGTGCGTCTCGTCTGATGACAAGGGTGGGGACATAGACAAGGACAGAGGAGTGACATACCACAAGCTATCATGAGACTCTTCATGCAACATCACCCGANAGTGCAAAACGTCCATGCTCATGCAGGCAAAGCAGAGACGGACATAAGGCTAAGCTCAAGGCCAAGCATATCAAGCACATTGATGACATAGAGTTGCTAGACGGACCTAAAAAATGGACAATGCCAATACCATGAACAGGAAGCACCTGGCAAGACATAGTCCAAACACTCCAGACATTGCCAGTCGGGCCAAGCATACTGAATGCCTGATGATCGGATGTCATGTGATGCATAGCGCCGGAGCTGATGATCCAAGTGCCGGTAGGGTCAGAGACGGATGCGTTAACCTGGGTGACCTGACAGGACGCAGACAATGGGCGCTACACAGAAAACTGGGATGCACAGTGTGTCTATAAACTGTCAAGGAAGATCATCCAAGACGGGGGTACAAACACAACAAGAATCTACGGGGCGATCACCACCGATTAGTCTTAGTCTAACAGCTGTCCATCACCTCCTCCTTAACGGCCATAGAACTTGTACTTCCCTGGGGCTGATGAAGGGTGATGCTGAGGTGGTACGCGGTGAACTGCTCCAGCTGGTGCTCATGAGCATAGGGCCCAGGAGTTGGGGTGACTTTGGCGTGGCCATAATAGAGGGTGAAATTGAGAGGTAGTTGAGCTGAAGGTGAAGGTGACCACAGTGGATATGGAGTCTACGCAATAACAGGATCGATGGAAGACAAAGGTTGGGACAGAGATCCAAACGCAACTGCTGCGGTGCCGATGGAGGTAAAGGCTACTCAAGAAGCACAGATAGGTGAGGCACTCAAGACGGTAGCTATGCCAAGGTTTTGCTCATGCTCGGAACGCATGGTGATGAAGACACAGGACTCGTCTATGGGCAATGGGGAGGTGTACCAACCATGACCCGATTGGCCATAGTTGTGGCAGATGAGAGAGNGCTGGCAATGCTGACATGTCTCCACGCTAAAGGCGGGTTTCCTGAATCACCTCCTCCTATGTCAGGAATTAGGAGAAGAACCAGGACATGAGAGTGCCTTGGGACGCTATAGCCTCTAGAATCTTGAGATCGAATGCAACAAGGATCTTCGTGTAGTCGGGGGTAGCGCCATTCTTGATGGTGAAGAGGGTGGCCGGCGGAGGCCTACCAGCCTTGCCAAGCCAACAAGGATCATCCTGTGCACGGCACCAATCTGCAATGAACAATTTGGAGTTACTTATCTTGAGCTTATTGAAGCTCCTTTGGAGGCGACTGATGACGGTCTGACCAAAAGCACGGTAGGGACGTGTGAGGTACTCTAGGCCTCACGGGGGTGAGGGTCAATGCCAGGAGTGGGTTAGCGGATGAAGGGTTCGAGGTCCGTACAAACACTCCATAGTGCGATGAAGACAAGGATCCTAGCTGTACTGCCTACGTTAAACAACTGCTCAGAAATGGAGGAGTCATAATTCAGGATGTAGTGAGGGCAAAGACCCTCACCCAGAGTCCACAGACGAAACAATAGCTCCCACGACGTGAACTATTCCACGTCAAGTTGAGGTGGCGGTGTCTCAAAATCCTTTTGCATGTGCTGGGTGGTGGCTGAAGTACCTAGAGACCCTAAGACATTAGAGGCGGACTGCTGCTACTACTGTTGCTGCTGCTAAGCTAATGTTTGGTTGTGGCAGAGACTGTGGGCTGGCCATGGAGAGGCGGTTGAATGCGGGAGGTTTTCTGAGAAGAAGAGTGTAACGTGGCTGTATTTGTGCACAAGTCATCCACCTATTACTGAGGAGGAGCGACAGGGTCAGCTGGTTGTGTGTCGCTAGCGGAGGTGGATTGCGTAACACCAGTGGTACCTGGCCCCGCCATAATGGTTGGGAACGGACGCTGCCACCATTGTGTATTGTATCATTGGTGCTATTGTATGCTGCTTGGAGGTTGTGAATACTCTCCAATAATTCCAGAGAACACTTTTTCAGAGGAGTTGAGAAAAGGAAGAAAACGACTTTTTCAAGGTTTTTTCTTTCCAAACATACCTTGCCAGTACACGGGTATCCCCTTTTGGGAGATTTATTGATACACCCACAATTCTTTTCTCTGGTGGTGGTTGGTGGCCGGCAGCCCGTAGTAGCTGCACGGAAGCTTGCACAATTTTCGTGGAGCTTCTACAGCTTGATGTGTTGCTGTAATCGCCGCCACTACGGTTACCGCCGCAGTGGCAGCAGCGGCGGTGGCACAGTTTCCGTGCAGCTTCCACATAGCCCAGCGGGATGAGAAGCATTCACATTGATTCATGCATGATAATCATACCCTCCACTAAGTACGCAATCAATAATCTTAAAATACTCCTTCATTGGAGGCTCTTGGATGTCCTCAAGCCATCTTCTCTCCTTAATGGCCGCTCTTTGTCGTCCTTGTCAAAATTCTGACCACCCTTCACCTTGAATGTGCTCAGGTCATCAATTGAATCCAACCCATGACCTCCAAACATTGAAAAGCGTTATCTTACTTGAACAGAATCTGAAAAGTGTGTCGAAAAGTGCGTTGGAACATGTGAAGCATCCATTATGCAATTGCGGCGCTGGATAATGTTTTTTGAGCAACCCCTTTGTGTTGGTTTCTGGTACCGTCACATCCAAGTACCAACTCTTTGGTGACTCATGGTTTGGTGGGGCGAGGGAGCGGTAGTGGCGAAGGTGATAAGGGAAAATTCAAGAGGCCTTCCCCTCAATATTCCTCATCTAATCCTAGTTTGGCAACTTGTTGGAACTGCACCACAGTTGGGTATTCTGTCTAGAAAAGCCTCGCACCTCCCGATGATGCATGCTCGGCCTCCGGCATGCGCTCTCTCTCTCTGCCTGCACCATCAGCAGCGGCAAGGCGCCCTTGTCTCTGCACACTTCATTCTGACTTCAGTCCTCCTCCACCTGCTGTCTGGTCACCACCACTGCAGATGAGGTCTACTTCACCGCAGCGGCACCCACCCCACTCACATTGCATGGGCATGGCCTCCTTTCTATGAGGGCACCTGCCTTCTTTGGGCTGTTTTTGAGACCATATATGCCCCATTGTGGTTCCCACCACTAAGGGTCGACAGTAGCCTTTTGGGATCATGATCACCCCTAACCCCTGTGAGGATAAGCGTCAGTTTGAGGACGTCTTTGCAAACGTCATCTAGTAGTCGCTGGATGCTAGTGCGGCTGATGCTGCTGCTACTGCTGCTGCTACTGCAGCAGGTGTTGCTACTACTACTACTACTACTACTACTACTACTACTACTACTACTACTACTACTACTACTACTACTACTACTACTACTACTACTACTACTACTACTACAGCTGTTACTGTTGCTGCTGGTCAAACGACTACCCAATGTAGCAGGGTTGTCTTTTTCGCCGTTTCTGTTGCTGCTTTTGCTGCTGCTGCTACTGTTGCTGGTGCTCTTATGGCGGCTGCTGCTATTGCTGCAACTTTACTAATTGCTACTGCTGTTGCTATGAGTAGCTACTCGTGCTGCAATAAGGGTAACCAGATGCAAATACTATGGCAATTGTTGCTATTGATGTCACCACCATAGCTTCACGTCACCACCAAGAAGGCCACTGTGATGAGGGTAAATACCAAGTTAACGTTGGAAGCATGTCGCCTCCAGCTCTTCCAGAGGACTACGTGATGTGAGGCCTCAGCTCAGGGCCTCCATGTTGATCCCATGCATGCTGGTATCCTGGGTGCTCTGCCTCATGACTTTCTTGGCGGCCTTGGGTGTTATCTTTTCTGCCTGACCGATGACTTCTCTCGCTACCGTTGGATCTTTGCTCTGCATCACAAATGTGACATAGAAAAAAGACTGACCTCCTTGAGTCCTGGCTGTCCTAGGCCGAACGTGCTTGCCTTCGCCCCCTGCGTGTCTTTGGTTGTAATCAAGATGGCTATTTCTTTGGCGCTACCTCTCATTTCCGTGAGTCTTGTGGTGCTTGCATGGAATCGTCCGTCCCATAAACACAACAAAATGGCATGTCTTGATGCTAGAATCGCACCCTTGCTGATCGTATTTGCTTTTTTCTTTCTACCTCTGGTCCGTCCCCCCTCTTTGCCTTTGAAGCTATGTTGTACATGACATAGATATAGAACCGCGTTCCCCATGATGCCCTCCCTTGCCATGTCACTCCTTTTGAACACTGGACTGGTCATCGTGCTGATCTTCATCTTGCACGCATATGGGGCTCTATTGCCTTTGTTTAGCTCCCTATTGATCATCATGACGGTAAGCTCTCTTCTCATGGGCAACTTTGCGTCTTCCTTGGTGTTTCCCCCTTCTCCAAAGCCTGGCAATTCTGGGACCCAGTGCGATGTCGGGTCATTGAATCTGGTGATGCTCTTTTCTTTGAGCACATGTTTGAACGTGACCTCCATTGGCCTGCCCACTCCGCTCCTTCTCTTGCCACACTCCCTCGGTTTGGAGGAGGTTCTCCTCCCTCTGTCCCTGGAAGGCATGTTGTTGTCCCCTTGGTGCGTTGCCTGGAGCATGTCTCGTCGCCTCTCTCCGTGGCTCTCCTTCTCTACCCCTCTTTTTCTCTCCTGCTGCATCTCCCTCGAGTGGTCCCCCTCATATATCTCCTTCTCTCCTAGCTGACCCTCATCACACCTCGCCTGTACCTTCTGTTCCACCTGTTGCGTCCTCTTCCACCACTGTGCCCCAAGCTGTATCTCCCTACGTCTGTGGTGGTTGGCTTTGTGCTCTGGCTTCTCAGTCCCTTTTTTCTTCCTCTCACTCTCTTCCCTCTGCTTCCCNCTGGCAATTCTGGGACCCAGTGCGATGTCGGGTCATTGAATCTGGTGATGCTCTTTTCTTTGAGCACATGTTTGAACGTGACCTCCATTGGCCTGCCCACTCCGCTCCTTCTCTTGCCACACTCCCTCGGTTTGGAGGAGGTTCTCCTCCCTCTGTCCCTGGAAGGCATGTTGTTGTCCCCTTGGTGCGTTGCCTGGAGCATGTCTCGTCGCCTCTCTCCGTGGCTCTCCTTCTCTACCCCTCTTTTTCTCTCCTGCTGCATCTCCCTCGAGTGGTCCCCCTCATATATCTCCTTCTCTCCTAGCTGACCCTCATCACACCTCGCCTGTACCTTCTGTTCCACCTGTTGCGTCCTCTTCCACCACTGTGCCCCAAGCTGTATCTCCCTACGTCTGTGGTGGTTGGCTTTGTGCTCTGGCTTCTCAGTCCCTTTTTTCTTCCTCTCACTCTCTTCCCTCTGCTTCCCCTGGCCCTAGAGCTGCTGCTCCTGTAGTGGACACTAGGAAAGTGCACAAAACCGCTGTCTCTCGTGAACCTGGCCTGCTGGCCCTTGGAATCACTACCACTGAATAAAAGTACCTCTCTTGGGTATTCTCTGATTGAATAGGGGTTTCGTTTGGCGCTTGATGCCCCTGTTCTTGGGTCTGACACCTTGTGCTTTGCCGTTGCTGGTCTCTCCCCTCTCCCACCTGAACCACCCACAGTGCACGGTACACGGAATGCTAGCGACTCCACTTTGTGCGAGAAGGCTATGCTAGAGCTTCATTCTCGTGCTGACCATGGCATTTACAAGTTAGAGGATCTCCCACCATGTTGGAAGGCGGTAGCAGCCAAGTGGGTGTACCATGGCATTTACAAGTTAGAGGATCTCCCACCAGGTTGGAAGGCGGTAGCAGCCAAGTGGGTGTACCGTCGCAAGTTGAAACCAGACAACACTGTCGAACAACACAAGGCTCGGCTCATAGCCAAGGAGTTCTCACAAGTTCCCGGAATCGACTTTGATGAGACATTTGCTTTATTTGGCTGACACACCACTGCTCTGCTCAGCTTGGTGGCACATCATGACTGGGAGTTAGAAAAAATGGATGTCAACAATGCCTAGGTTCCTAAATGGAACCAACAAAGTGTCGCGCATTTTCAAGGCCCGCTATGGGCTCAAGCATTCCCCACGCTGATAGAATCAGGAGATCACCTCCACCCTTGAGGAAAGAGCGGTTTCTAGAGGAGTCTTGTTCATCCTGCCTTGTTTTTGAGTGCGGCCTCTATGCCTCTTGTTTCTATCCTCGTCAATGTAGACAACCTTCAGATTGCCTCTCCCAGCATTGCATTTGTTCATTCTACAAAGACATTGCTGCACTCTACACACAAGATGAAGGGTCTTGGTCCTGCTTGTGTCTTTCCGGGCATGGAGTTAGAGTACAACCGCTTGCAATGTACACTGGACATTCACCAGGTTGCAACCTTGAGGAGCGCTTTACGGCCCTTCTGGCAACGGTCCCTTTGGCCTCCACACCCATGACCCTAGCGGACCAAATGCTGCTGAAGTTTCTTGACGTGTCAAAACTGGGGAGACAGTCGATCTGACTTAATATTTGAGGGTTATTGGTCCTTGATGTATCTCGCCACCACCACTCTTGCTAATGTTGCCTTTATGGGAACTTTCTCTCCTTGTTCTTCTAGTGCCTTGGAGAGCGTCACCTTGATGCCGCATTGCGCATGGTGCGCTACTCGCTCTCCACAATATGCATAGGGATGTACTTCTGATCACAGTCCTTAGTCATCGTGGATGGATTCACTTCTGTTGATTGGGCACATGAAACTAATGCACCGAGTAGAACAAGGCATGTCTTCCTGATTGGTGGAAATGCTGTGTCTTAGAAGAGCGGCAAATAAGGTTGTGTAGCCTGAAGTACCGCAGAGGCTGAGTACGTGGCCGTGGCCCTTGGTGCAGATACGTGTGAAGCTGTTTGACTCTGTCGCTTATTGTAACAGCTGCACGTCTCCATTTGTTGCATCGCCTTCCACTGTGAAAATCAAAGGACAAAAGCCATTGCGAAGAATGATGGCATGCACCACTGTTGCACCAAGCACATTAACGCGGAGCATCGTTTTGTTCATGAGTGCATTGCTGCTGGCATTGTTCGGGTCGCTTACGTGGACACACGATCACAAAGAGCTGATTTCCTCACCAAGGCTCTCAGCACAATCGATTTCAGTTGTGATGTGCATGGTATCGGTCTTACATATCCCCATGACTCTGGGTGACGTGTACTTGTTGTTTGCGTGTCTGTTTCACCACAACGCATATGCATCTTCGTGCGTGATATCTTGTTTGTATGTGGGTTGACTGTCTGAGGGTCATGGGGGAGTGTTGATGTTGTGTCTAGTTCTTGGCCTCTCACATGTGGTATGCCCTCTTATCTTGCCCCACATGCTAACACACGCATGTACAAGATATTTCATGCAAGTGACTCTGGCTTTGCCTGGAGCGTCTTCACTCAAGAATGATGCAGTTGCTGACACCAGTCTCAACAGGCAGTCACCAAGCTCTCCAAGGTTGCTTAACGGAATAACTTGATGATGTAGCTCTTCTCATGACTATTGTGGTTGGATGTGGAGGAGGCTTGACCTCGTACACTTTGGTTGCCTTGGTCTACCTCATGTTGCCTGCTTGTGGGTTTTTGGAAGAGCTGCAATATTTCCCGGGTGCTCATCCTTAGGGGGCCGCAATGTTGGCCTATGGCCATATATTGGTGAGTAGCCACCTTTGGCTCTTGCCGAGAGGTCGGGCTCAACCCTTGGGTGGCAGTGTGGTCCCTCTTGGCTTTGTGCTTGAAGCGAGGTGTGTGCCTACCGGTTTTTACACGCTCGCACCCTCTCCTTACATGACTAATACTTGTTTTTCTCTAAGTACAATGTCCACATCCTTGGCGTGCGTGTCCCATGGGCATCTTCCCACCCTATCCTACCCTCTTCACACATCTCATTACTACAAACAAGGGTAACCACACTCCCGTCGTGTGCCGCTATAGGTATGTATGCTATGTGCAAGTCGGTTCCCATCTCCCTCTCTACATCCTAAAGCTATGGAAGCTTATGACTCTGTGCCCCGGGCCAACCTCTGTTTTTTTTTTTTTTTTGCATCAACCTCACATGCTTGTGCGTCGGCGGACTAGACATCTTGGCGACGTCAACAAGGCGAGGATGCTTTCTAGCATCTTCTTGAAGAGAAGGGCTCAACCAGAGTCGGACCTTTACATAAACAGGATATTTATTTCTGTACAGATGAGACAGTGTTGTGGAGCAGGCTGCTCGCGTCACCCATTGTTTTTGTCAGATTCATATGATCCAGTACTTGATGCATCGTCCAACAAAGACCGTTTTCGGCCATTGAGATCCAGACCAATCGCGACAAGGGCAATCATAATCACAGGAGGAAGCAGCACGGAAAGAACGATCGCCAATGTGCTGACGCCAGGCTGTGGAATTTGAGTCGGAGGGATCGGCGCAAGGTCGAGCGGCGGCAGAGTCACTCGCAGCACATACAAGGTGTATGCGACCGCAGTGGCTGTGCCGTTGCCGACAACGGCAGCAGTGACGAAGCCAGCTGCGGAGGCAGCCGGATCCAACGGCTTCTGTTGAACACCTGTGGTCGTCCACGTTGCGTTCTGTCGGGCTGAGATGCCAACACCTGCCAATGGGGGAAGTTCAGAAAGCAATGGAGGAACAAGAGCCTTCGGTCGAACAAGAGCCTTCGGTCGAACAAGAGCTCAATGCCGTTCACAGCTTAGAATAGAGTGCGGAGAGACGTCCCACACATCTATTTCTCTTCAACAAGTTGTGAACAGTTCCCAGAAAACTGTGCAAAATGGCAAAGCAAGCGCACGAGCATGAGAGGCTTCACCTCAGCAACAGTAGGAGCAGCAGTAGAAGCAGCAGCAGCAGCAGCAGCAGCAGCAGCAGCAGC